>JADLIF010000982.1:0-40581 GCA_016648015.1 Steinernema khuongi | reverse complement strand
CTCAGAAGCGATAGAAATTCATCGCAGAATCAGCAGTTTTCCGGGCGCCACCAGATTCCGCCAAATTTTCGCGTCGAGACCTTTGACGTGCCAAAAAAGTAGGAAATTAAACTGGCATCCGACTATACTACACAGCGTATGTACAGGCGTGCCCTTCCCACGTACTTAGCAGGAAGTCAAGTGTCCTTCGATGTGTTCCAAAACAACTGTGGTAGTTATGTACTCCCCAAGGTGTTTTGGATACTAATAATCCACCTCAATGTCCTCATCAAGGACTTGCAAGATAAGAACGTTTACCACCAAGTAGACGTCGACCAGAAGCTTAAACAAGATCAGAAGTGTTTCCTTGACAGTTTTCACGCTCCTTCAGAGCTTTTGGTGCTCCTTAATCCCCGTCAATGACGGTTCTGCGGTCTGTCACCTGAATCCAAGCCCGATGGGTCACTTCTCTGCAAAGATGATGAACCTCCTGCACCATATGTCATCCAACGGCGCATCAATTTTCCCCTTAAACATTCATCATTAAACAGCGGCTTATCTCACATTTCTCGCATCCCTCCCGCGCGCAACCCTCAAGCAGGTGTCCTCTTGATTAACTACATCTCGCTCCATCACAACACCTGTCGACCCACCGCGTTTCAGATTCTGCTCAACGACAACGACATCAGTGTAATCGCGGCGGACGCGTTCGCCGAACTGGGCACCGTCGGCAGCGTGCACTTGTCCAGCAACACGATCACCCGTCTTGAGCCGAGGGCGTTCGCCACGCTCGAGAACGTCGGCACCCTCCTCATCAGCCACAACACGTTCCGGAACACACTGGGCGACCCGAACACACTCATGACCACGGCCAGCAAGCTCGTCTTCAACGAGAACACGATTCCTTGCGAGTGCGCCCTGTCCTGGATCCTTCATCACAGGGTAAACGAGTCAGGGCAAAGAGGCCCATTTGCTACAGAAGTCATACATTGCGCTGTGTCTTTTTGAATACGAAACATTCAGAGCTCGGACCTCCAAACAAGGCGAAATTTTGTATCCAAAAGCGTTGTCCTGAAGCCAAGATAGGCAATACTTTGAACTTGAACGAATTTGTTTTGCTTGCCATGATGACCCCGTGTTCTGAGCCCATCTATCTTTAGATACACGATACAAACCTTATTTCCAAGTTCAATTGGCCTTTCTAAGCCCATCAAACCCTTACCACACACCATTCTTCAGGATCGAAACCTTCTCACGGACAACTACTGCGGTCAAGAAGAATCCTTCCGCGCGCTAGCCTACTACAAACCTAACGTTTGTCCTGCTCAGTCAAACATCGCCACCGAAGTGAAGGTGACCGGATCTAAGGACACGTTCTTCGACAAGCTCCCCGAACTCTTCTCGGCGTCGAAGACGACGTTCAGAAACTCACTCCCAACTGCCACATTCCTCTTGCTCTCTTTCATCGTTTCGTATTTTGTGTGATCAAAGTGGTATACATATTAATAAAGATATTTTTCATAATTGCAAGGATCATAGATAGACGAGTGAAGAAGGCTATGTTTGACTAGAAGACGACGATTTAGAGGTCATTTGATGACGGCCGGCCAGGAGATACTCTTTCCAGTAAATATCGGACAAGCAGAAGGGATTTCAGCAGTTACATCAGTATGATTTTTGACCTTGACTGGAACCTTACTATTAAAGCTTCCAGAAGCCGGACTCTAGTTCGTAGAGCGAGTATTGCCTGGGGATTTCTCCTGCAAAGCCATAATAAACCCATATTGCCTACGTTTATGACCTCCTCGGGAAGGCTCCCGTCCAAGCCCTCATAAGAAAGGCATTTCAAAAGTAGGCGCTGCTTCCTTAACTCTAGCCGCATGGAACCAATTTTACCAAACCTGGAACGACAAGGAGCACACTTATAGTAGTGAGAACACTTTATTAAGCAAGAAAAAGTGATTTGAGAAGCTCTAGCTGTGCTCAGAACTGCTCCAGGAAATTTCGAATGTATAGGTATAACCGCCTAGCACGGTGGACTGAATCCATAGAACGGAAAAGAATCTTAAACGTTGTCCACGGTCCACACTCTCCACCCCACAAAAACATCGTTATCCCAAAGCACTCATCCGCTTCTTGAGAATGCATTGTTTCGTGCGCCTTCATTCAATTAATTGTCACTTCACTCGCCCTCCGCCGTCCAATAACTCCATTAGGTCCCTCTGCCCCGGCGGCATGGCGTTCTCCCACAGGCTCGTCTCTATTCTGGTCTTTCTCTACAACTTCCTCTGTGCTCCTCTTCTGTTCCTGGCGCCGACACTCCTCTTCACTCATTCCAAGTACCTGATCTTGACCTCATGCTCCAACAGCACGGGCCCGAGTTCTATGGGTTCGTCGGCGAGAAGCCTGGAAGCCTTCGACGGAGGGAGTTCGTGCTACAACCAGAGGAAGGCGCTCTACCTGTTTGCCATCTTCAACATCGTGAGAATCCTGTCGTTCAAGTACGAGAAGGTGTTCTACAAGATGAACGAGTACTGTAACTGCGCCGTCAGGCAGTACAGACCCGGGTTGTACTTGAATTCTGCCTTGGCGGTCCCCTTCCTCGCTAGGTAGGCCAAGACATCCGAAGATATCTAATCGTAGGCTTAGACAAGTGTGCAACGCTTTCTTCGACAGCTACGGCGCCCACTTCTTCTTCGTCTTCACAGTCGCTTCGTGCTCCTTCGTCCTGATGCTCCCCTACGTGAGGGACATGTGCTTCCTGGTCATTTCGGTGGTGAAGGGCATCTTCCACAACTACTACAGCACGAAACTCCTTCTGGTTCTATCTGTGCTGGCAGCTACTCTCTACGTCTTTCTCGTTCTGGTGAGTCACATTTGGGGTCGCTTATTCTTAAAAAGGAGAATGGCCGAATGCGACACGGTGTTTAAAGCTCACATGGAAAGGTTTCCGTGCGCAGGGCTTTATTCGCTATCCTCTTCCACACTCCTCCAGCTTATCCTTTCAGGTAAACCTGGGCTACATCATGTGCGACATGTCCCCCGACTGGTTCCTTATGGGTTACCCAGTCCAGTTTCCCTACCTTAACTTCCCCATCGCCCTCTTCCTCATCCACCACTTCATTCTGAATGCTCACAAGCAGCTGCCCCACGTCATCTATGAGGTCAGTCCAAGGCGCTTGGCATTCTTTCCTAGAGCCCAGTCCAGGTGACTGAGGAAGACGTCTTCGCCTACGTCTTGCGAGCCAAGTGTCTCAACTGGGCAGACTGCCACTTTGCCACCCAAATACACCTCCTTCTTGTGCGACCGTCCTCTTGCACGTTCCAGCAGAGAAGGGAGATCGGACAGAGGATCAAGCTGGTCAATAGCGTGAACGAAATGGAGCCCTGGCTGGCCGACAAGTTCAGGAGCGTTCTGCTGAAGTCGAAACCGAGCTATACGGTGTATTTCAACAGCTGCTGATCAAAGAAGATATAAATGGTTACCCTAAAGAGATCTAGACAGCTTTGAGACAAGAAAACCGTTCAGTGGTTGTATCCACAAAGATGGCGCAGTTTGTTGAAGGGAGAGTAGCACAGAAGCTGATCTACCCAAAAGATTGCACGGTCAGCACCTCACCAGACTCACAAGCTCACGGCGTTGTAATGGAGTCTTCTTGTAATATGGGTGCCATACATATATTTGTCCTCCATGCCCAGGTAGGACTGACAAGGGAGGTACGTGAACTGTCCCCCTCAGATCCGGGCGACACGTGGTGTGTAAGTACCTAAGTGTGTAAGTATGCGAACGCGCGCAAGTTTACCGGCGAATGCTCGGTATCCACAGAGAAACAAGCGAAGCAAAATGCCGAAAATGAGAAAATTGTGTTTGATCGAGGCGAAAAAGTGTGTCGCCCGGATTCGAAGGGGACAGTTCGCGTACCTTCCTTGTGAGAGTAATACGGGTAAACGGTTACCCACTCCTATCTTACCCGTTTGTAAAAGTGAGTAAACCTTATGTAAAAGGCGAGGAAAATTTATTTACGTTGAATTATCACAGATAGTTAGTACAACGGTGGCACTATCTCTTTCCGTGGCATTGCCACGTGGAGCCATTCTTATGGTGTAGGCGCTTGTGAAGGTGTTGGTGCCGGTGGTGTCTTGACCTCGGAGCAGCAAATGATGGTATTCCCAAGCGGTTCGACGTTGGATTCCAGACATCCTTTGAAGCCGTTCTAAAATGAAAATATGTACTTTGCTGTCTGGGTTCTGTCTAGTTTACCGAGCAGTACTCCGGGAAAGCGGTGGTGGAGAACGGAGCCTTGCCATCGCAGTCCGAGTAGGACAGGTAGTGGCCAACTGCAATAAAGATAACGCGTGGAAAAACAGATGCGGTGACCCACGTGTAACGTTGTAGCAGCTTTCCTTTTCACATGGCATCTCTCGTGGCTTGATACGTGCGAAGGAGATTCCAAGCATCGCCACTTGGCCGGCGAACGTTGGGTCGGCCTTAAGGTGGACAGAACAAGTAGGCTTTGACGGGTCGGGGGCAAAAGCCATAACCACAAGCAGGGCGACGAGAGGGGCGTAGCGAAGCATCGCAGTCGGTGAAGTGAATCTGGCAATGTCCGGGCTCCATTTATACTTGGGTGTAACGCATGGTGACGAATGGCGACCAGCACGGCAAGGTGGCTGAGTAGGCAAAAACGGCATTTCGATGATAAGGAAGTGGAGCTGGCGCGTCAATTCATTGCGAAAACATCGGTGGCGGCGCCAAAGGAAGAGGTGAAAATTGACGAGAGGAAAATTTACCATTTGATTCAATGTTGGCATTCCGTTCGTTGAAGGCGGATCTACTCATGTGGAAGGGAGGTGTAAAGACAGCAAAAATATTGCAGATCATGTTTCTGAGTACTAACCGCGATTGGACCTTCCCTGGAAACGCAGAATTTGGCACAGCCTATGCCTATTGTACTAGTTCTATTTAAAACCTGGAAATGAGGAAAATAAACATATAAAAAAGTTCTTCCGATGCCGGGAATCGAACCCGGGCCTTGCGGGTGAGAGCCGCAAATCCTAACCACTAGACCACATCGGACATGTTGGGGACGGTGTGGTTGATTCTGATGTTCACCTTGCCCTTATTGTGTCCCTGATCTCTTCTTCTCTGTCATCGTAGGTTGTTATGGCTTAACTTTTATGCACCACTGGACTCTCTACGTTTAGCCGTTGTCTAAGACTCTCGGATTCGTGCGGTCATACGATCACTTGCTCATGTCGGAAGTTACACATTGATTTGGTAAAAGCTGGACTAAAGTTTTTATCAAGGCCGCCAACGATGATCTCTAGTTCTCCTCCTACATTTTCGCACTAGTATAGAGACAGAAGTCGAGCTTAAGCATTAGCCGAACTCAATGCTGTTAACATCTCTCAACCGATATTTGACTCTATGATTCACCCTTAACGGAAAGTGTTCGCCGCTCAGATAAGAATTCATTTCGTCAGCGTGTGGCACACATTCTCCCCAACCTTCTTATCGCCTATCCAAACAAAACCAACTTATAAAACCGAAGATTCCGATAGACGGAGCACTTCACCAGAGATGCACCTCCTCCACTCCTCCCTCCTGCTTCTCTCGTTCTTCCTGGCTTCGGCCGCGGAGTTGACCTGTAATAAGTTCGTCACGATCAACTCAACCTTCGCAGGACAGGCCCAGCAGCTGGGACTCAGTCTCGACTGGGTGGCTCAGCTTGAACAACGCTGCTCTAACGAGACGAAGTGGTGCTTCTACGCCAAATGTGAGTTGTCTTGAGAGCACGGAAATGAATTGTGATATTCAGTTGGAGAGGCCTTGACAGTCAGTGGTTGCGATCAGCCGGATAGTGTGCCTTTCTTAACCTCGACCGCTTTCTCTCTGTGCAAGGTAGGATCTATACTTCAATTGATCATTGCCCTTGCCACTTTCTAGGGAACAAGGCTGAATTACGTTCCTGAGGGAAAGCAGGACACCGTCAACTGCTTATCTACTGAAATCAACGCCGCCGACGTCCGAATCTGCTGCTCGAACAAGTTCGGCTTCAACCAGACAGCGGTTCCCGTTGGTAACCTTCTGCGCGTGAAGAGAGATGACTTCCACCGAAACGTCCTGACCCAGCTCATGGGCGGTATTTAATCTGAATCACGCTGTAATTTCGTGCTCGCCAATTAATAAACTTATGTAACCGTATCATAAATGGAAACCAGTACGTGGTTTTGTGACTAGGATTTGAGTCCTCCGATGATTTGTCACGTCAACTGGCCATGTAGCTAACTGAAGTGGAAGATTTTGGAAAACAGATTGCTTTTAAGTGCCTAGAAAGTCGGATACTTTGACCCAGCAATTTGTATGGCGCTCTATAAGGATGAATAGCACCTTTTGCAGGAACGGTACGGTGATAAGTTTATCAGCGATAGGACTTTTCTCCCTGACAAGCATGCTCTTAAATTGACAATCTACTTTAGCTGCTTATACGCCAAGTGTCGTCTCGATCTACAAGCAATCTGGAAGGTTTCCCCGATCGATCTTCTAAAAAACACTGCCACATTAAGGCGCCCTACATTACACACTAATTTCCACAGCAAAAATACAGCCCACAAGCTACTTATTGCCAGAGTCTATCGTCCGATGAGCTGTGCACTGATAAGGCACTTGTTTCGCAAACCATCACCGACATTCCATGTCATGCAACCGGCGGAAAACAAACAGTTTTTTGGGTAAACAATTCGTCAGCAGTACCTTATCTCCGTCTTCGAACTTTGCTTTCCGTCGGACTCTTATCTCTTAATGGGCACCGCTGATAACGACACACCATCGGACGCATAGAGAAGAGGAGTTCTCTGTTATGGGACTTCATGTTGCTCCACATGGCAGTGGGCTATAAACCATGTTTTTCGCCTTACTGCACCAGCAGTAAGCACGGATCTCATTGACGCTCTAACAATAAGAGCCGCAAAGGCTAAAGTGAGACCGCCTTCAACAGCTTCGCAATGCTCTGAGTCGGCGGTGATGATCAGCGCTGTTAACCGTAACAGCTCTGGTGATTACCTCATGACTTTAATAGGAATTAGGCAACGAGCATATGTTGAAGGTTTAGATCACCATTTGGCGTAAACTTGGCGTCACCAAACCGTTATAAAGTTAAGAACCATTTCCCAAAATGTCAACGACAGACCTGTGTTTCCTTAAAACCTCTTAAAAACTTGTTTATTACAACATGGAAAACGGTACTTAGAAGAGGAGACTTAAAGCAGCGTCCACAGCAGGAGGACTACGCTTAGGAGGGTGGCGGTATGTAGAGTTGCGCTAGCATTCGGGTCCTCCGTGGTCACATGAACGGTAGTTGGCTCAGAACTGCGTGAAGTAGTGGAGGTCAAAGGAGTCTCTTCGGTGGCGGTCACAGAGCTCGGAGCAGGTGTTTCGGGGGACGTGGTAGGGTTAGCATCTTTGTTGCAGTTGTCTTTTGAGCACGAGTGGATGGAAACCCTTCCCAGAGAGGTTATCTCTTCTTCCATGGTTCCGTCCTCGACAAGATCGAATGTCTACAACAGGGGATCTACTACTCGGACCCAAACTTGAAGGGACCTTGCTGATGTCGATTCCGACATCACTGAGGAACGGAAGGGGCTCCGTCGTGCACCCGGCGAAGGTGAGGTCGTCGCCGACTAAACTGGATAAAAAGAAGCCGAAAAGGACACGCTTACTGGTGACTCTGTAGCATTTCGCGTCCGTGCCATTGCAGTCATCCACGCGATGACGCATTCTGGTAATAGGGATTCCGACATCCGCCAACTTCAAGTAGGGATCGCTGGGTTTGGCCACGCCCGTCGTGCACTTAAGCGCGGTGGTTGAGTGGCCGAGGAAGAAGGCGAGGAGGACAGTCGAGAGGAGGAAGCGAGCCATGACGAGCTGTGTGGGAATGGCCGAAGGTTGCCACGTATTTGTAGGCAGGTTAAGGTAAATAGCTATGCTGATAAAGAGGATAGTCAAGCGCGCCATGGCACAATGCTGTGAATCACAACGCGAAAACACTCATGACGCGTCAAGGGTGATAAGGAGATTCGCGAAATTTTGATGAACGTGTGCTGACGCGTTGATTTATAAATAGAGAGGCATTAAGATTCTTTTGGGAATTTAATGGAGGGTACGGCCGAAAGAATGACTGGGCATCACATTCTCGGCTTTGAACCTACAGAACGAGGGATGTCTTTCTGTTTTGCCAGTTAGAATAATATGATCCATTGATAGGCGGAGGTAGAAGTAACATGTTCGTCTATTTTAGTAGTGCAATCGATGGATGTAAAGTGGCTAACAAGATGAAGGTACTGTTTTAGTCATAGACGTTTTGCGAACTCATGTAATCTAATAAGGAACCTTTGTGAAGTGCGACACTCAGAAGTGCAAGGCGACACTCAGCGTGTAGGCATATTAATTCGAATGTATGCGAACCCCACAAACATTTGCTGCTAATGCTCGGTAGGATTGGAGAATTCAGCCTTCCAAAATGTCGACATAGTGACAGAAACCTGATGAATGTACACCACAAATATACCAGTTGTCCCACACCGATGCTTCCTTTTTCGGCATTTTCAGCGCCCAGACGCCATTCCCAGCAAATGCGTTCCGGGAGCACTACTATTTGTACCACTATTTCTTCATGTTTTAGCATTCTGCGAGGCTTGGTTCTCCAATCCTACCGAGCATTAGCAACAAATGTTTACGGGGTTCGCATACAGTCGAATTAATATACGTACACACTGAATGTCGCCGCGATCTGTGCGCGGCACTTCACAAAGGTTCCTCATAAGCTGGAAGAACCATCGCGTGATTTTTCAAAATCGAGTTTGGCAGGGCCCACAGTTTCGTACACCTTTAGAGTTTTGCATTGCAAAAAAGAATGATCTTAACTTTGTGCTTTTTATTTATTGGTCATAAGTATAAGGCACTTGAAACACTTAAATCACTATCATCTTCGGCGTGTATTCTAGGCGGCCATTCCAAGGACGCAAATGTGACGCTCCACGCTCGCAACAGTTCTTCAGTTACTCACGCGAATATGAAGAAGAATGTTCCCCAAGAGTATCTCCATCATTATGAAATCAGAAAAGGACGCTTTTCGCAAACGATAACTTTATTCTCGGCGACTTTGCAAGCAAGTGAAATGGACGTGTCAAAAAGGTGCAGAAGGTGTGATCTTGTTGTGGAATGAAAGTTGTCTCAAGCCATACTTCATATGAGTTGCACAACGACCTCGACAATATCCACAAATACAGCATGGTAGGAAAATGAGATTTAGAGCAGCGTCCAGAACAGCAGGACTGTGCTTAAAAGAGTGAAGATGTTTAGTGCGCCACATCCGGTGGTGGTGATAGGGTCGGTTGTGGTCACAGAACTTGACGTAGTGGTAGGTGGTTCAGGGCTCGTGGTAGGCACAGGATCCTGCTCTGTGTTGCAGCTGTCCTCTGCGCAGCACTGGATGGACACTTTTCCTAACGCGTTTACCTCTCCTTCATTGGTTTCGTTATTCCCGAGATTGAACGTCTAAAAGCGTAAATCCACTGCATGAAGTAGAACTCAAACTGACCTCGCACATGTCGATTCCGACTTCATTGAGGAACGGAAGGGGCTCCATCGTGCACCCGGCGAAGGTGAGGTCGTCGCCGACTAAACTGGATAAAAAGAAGCCAAAAAGGACACGCTTACTGGTGACTCTGTAGCATTTCGCGTCCGCGCCATTACAGTCATCCACGCGATGACGCATTCTGGTAAAAGGGATTCCGACATCCGCCAACTTCAAGTAGGGATCGCTGGGTTTGGCCACGCCCGTCGTGCACTTAAGCGCGGTGGTTGAGTGGCCGAGGAAGAAGGCGAGGAGGACCGTCGAGAGGAGGAAGCGAGCCATGACGAGCTGTGTGGGAATGGCGGAACGCTGCCGCATATTTGTAGGCAGGTTAAATAAGTAAATAAATAACCTGACAAGGGAAGAAACCAAGCGCGCCCTGGTACAACCTTGTGAGTCAGAACGGAAAGAACTCGGGTGACGCGTCAATATTGATTAGGAAACACACAAAATTTTGGTGAGCATACGTAGACGAGTTTTTTAAAAAATAAGCGTTGTTTTGTAAATAAGCGCATTAGATTCTGAGATGGGGACGTGGAAGAATCTTCCCAGGCATTTTAGGCTCCGGTTTCTATCATGCCTAGTGCACTCTAAAGCCGGTTCTGTGTAACGATGGACATGGACTACCAGCAGTGACAAAAGCAAATCGGGCTCATAAACTAAAAAAATAAACAAATAAATAAAAATAACCTCATTAAGAAAATAAAGACGAAAGTAGTTGCAGCAAGTAGCAAGCTCTTACGGTGGGTGAAACGGCACCAGGACACCACGGTTTCGCGGTGGTGTCCGGGTGCGGGAAACGTACTTGTGATCGCCGCGATTTGGAATAACACGTTTGATATGAATGTGTATCTTTTTGTTCTTCAGTAATGAGAAGAAACAAAGTAATTCAGTGATCTTGTTGCTGTCCACTGTCCATCACACTCCGACAAACCAACAATTAACGGTGCTAGTCTTGATTATCGTTAGCGATGCTCTTCAGAAGGCAGGTTAAGAATGATTGAGTTCGTCAGTCACAGAGCTGTGTCCCGATCCCGATTTCGGGACGGGTCGGGTCGGGAATCCCGAAGCTTAGAGATCGGGACGAGACGGCGGGTCGGGAATCCTGATGGTTCGGGATTCGGGACACCCAAGGACAATCAACAAGGTAGGTCTGTTTTAGGTAAGGAGTCGAGAATCCCGAGGTTTCGGGTCCGGACACAGCTCTGATCAGTCATAATCCTCAAAAGAGCTCAAGTGGTAGGCTGCCGGACGTATGTCAATGCTCCTGACGCGTCGTGCATCCTTTAGCGTACAGAACTGTAAACCTAGGCGAACATCCATGCTGCGAAGCCTCTGAAAGAGCCAAGAATTGTCAAGGATTCCTGATCAAGCATCGCGAAGCTTCATAATCCCATTTCTCGTCTAAACTTCCTTTCAATAGTCGCTGGAAAGAGCAGTGAAGCATGGTAATTCTGCCTTAAACTTACCTGCCGTCTTTTCACACCTGCTAGCAGTGCTTTGATCTATATCTGCTTCCATATCTAACAAGCCCCAACGAAGTTCATACAACTGCCGTCCACACCAGTCACCATGAACGCTGTGTCGGTGATCTTCGTGCGCACTTTAATCGACGTCCTACGAGATGAAGCTCTCTCAGTGCTCCTCGAACTGTTCTATAGAGAAGCCAATACAGCTCTAGATTCAAGGATTCGTCTGAATATTGAGTTGGAAGGAAAGGACGTTGTGAAACAGGGCTACTTCTACATGCACAAGGAGGAGAACGCCTCTAGGTCGACAAACATTAGATGCTTGGACGTCTGTGTGAACGCAGTGGACGCTTATCCCGACAACGAAACCAAGAACATTATCAAAGCACTGGAAAGAAAAGTATTCGTCTTTAACGTGACCTTCAAGGTCAGCAACGCCAATGGAGACCTTCTTAGACTTGCCTGGCCAATCAACACCTTGACCATTGCCCTTGCGCCGGAGCCGTCCATCATCGATTTCTTCTACGATCTGGCCAAGAAGAGAGTCCTCCTCCAGGCGTATGTCAAACAGGGCAACATGTCTCCTAAACTCCAAGAGACTTTCGCGATGCTACTGGGCAACCACAGTTTAAGTTTCTGCAAACGTGCAACTTCTCCCTACCCGTGTATGAGAGATGGCTACAGAATCCGCACATTTTCAAGGGAAAGACGATTGTGTACAAGGTTTGGGCAAGCTTGCAGGTCTCCAACTTCTTCGAAGGGTTTCAGCTAACCGCCAGCTATAAGCACGAGAACAATCATATCCGGGAGTTTACGCTGTACCACGAAGACGGCGTCTCGCGCTTGCTGATGATCTGCTCCGCAAAGATGAACCTAGAGAAAGCGAATGATATGCTTTTTACCAATTTATGCAACTTAAAGAGGATTGTGTTTATCTAAACTTATTTAACGTGCGAAATAAAAGTGTTGTCTTTCATTTTGTGTCGGTGGCGCTGCTTTCTGGCAATGAGTCGTAGTTCCGCCAGCAAAAAGAAGTCAACGTTGTCAACTCTCAAGCTTAGCAGATGGATAGTGTCATATCTTTTTTGTTGTATATGCCCGCTACGTCCATTAGACTGATATAGCGAACAAGTAAAATGAAGTTACTGGCTATTCATTGCGACGCCGAAACAGGTCTTGGGCAGATTGGATCTCGTTGTATCACAATGTGTACCCGTATAAGAGAACAAAGTGGGGTGCAACAAGACTTGTAATCGGGTCGACCTGAAATCTCCGGTCAGTGTTCGGGTTACTGAGTCGGGTTGGGTTGGGCCGGGTCACTCGAAGTTTGCAGGTCAATGACAGCTCTGGGTGGGACACCTATACTTTCTGAAGTGCTCCTTTGGAAATGCTCTTCTCTCTTAACGTTAGTGCCTTGTTGGGAACGTATAGGTCCTCATTGATCTTCAACTATGGACAAATACGGACCTAATGCTCTCCGTTAAATGGCATTTTATTGCATAGAGTAACATGGCGAGGAAGGTATCATCAAGGACAGTGTTTCGCACAGTTTATTGATTGCAATCGTTTCGCACCAAAACCCGATGCAAAGCACTCTCGGACTTCTAGAACTATGTAATGTATGTTTGAACAAGTTTATTGAATCACGTCACCATCGCTGATCAGTTCTAAGGAGAGATATGTGGCCCTAAAGAGGGCCGTTGGGTTCGTGAGAGTGACGATCGACTTAACCGCCGAAGCCGTAGAGAGTGCGTCCCTGGCGCTTGAGGGCGTAGACGACGTCCATGGCGGTGACGGTCTTGCGCTTGGCGTGCTCGCAGTAGGTGACGGCGTCGCGGATGACTCCCTCCAGGAAGGACTTGAGCACTCCGCGCGTCTCCTCGTAGATGAGGCCGGAGATGCGCTTGACTCCTCCACGGCGGGCGAGGCGGCGGATGGCCGGCTTGGTGATGCCCTGGATGTTGTCGCGGAGCACCTTGCGATGGCGCTTGGCGCCTCCTTTTCCGAGTCCTTTTCCTCCCTTGCCGCGGCCTGACATGACGATGGCGATCACAAAAAGTCGAATGGCCTGTTATCTGCGGCCACGCGGTTTTATAGTGCGCGAAGTGCGAAAGCCCCGCCTATCGGGGCGCGCCCCAAGACACCTTCTTGGGCGTTTAAAAGCGACGCGACCGCTCTGTCGTCATCAGTCCATTCTGAACCCATCGCCATGGCCCGCACCAAGCAGACCGCTCGCAAGTCGACCGGAGGAAAGGCTCCCCGTAAGCAGCTCGCCACCAAGGCCGCCCGCAAGTCGGCCCCCTCCACCGGAGGTGTCAAGAAGCCCCATCGTTACCGTCCCGGAACCGTCGCCCTCCGCGAGATCCGTCGCTACCAGAAGTCCACCGAACTTCTCATCCGCAAGCTGCCCTTCCAGCGTCTTGTCCGTGAAATCGCGCAGGACTTCAAGACCGATCTCCGTTTCCAGTCGGCCGCCGTTGGCGCACTCCAAGAAGCCGCCGAAGCCTACCTTGTCGGCCTCTTCGAAGACACCAACTTGTGCGCGATCCACGCTAAGCGCGTCACCATCATGCCTAAGGACATCCAGCTTGCTCGTCGCATCCGCGGTGAACGTGCTTGAATCCTGAGCAGAGAGCGATCTCCCCCTATCCCAACGGCTCTCTTTAGAGCCACAGTCCGTCTATAAAGCTAGAAGATAAGTGCTTCGATCAGAGATTACCTTGTGTTGTATTGTGCTGTTAGTTTGCCCATCACAGCAGGAAAACAGTGGCGGCCTCGAAAATAAAGGTGCAGATGACCCCTATGTGTATGAAGTACGCACTTGCTGTTTGCTGCAGTGTGTTCTCATGGTGCGTTATCGCACTAGGGCCGGGAACTGCTCTTGTTTATCAGCTCCTTGATGAACAGAAGCTTCGAAGTTTGCAGAGAACGTTTTCAAAATTGGTTTCTATACAACAGTTTGGAGATTATTTGGATTCAAAGCATTGGGTGCTCGAATGTAGCCATTTCTTATTCCACTGTGATCATATTGAGCATTTCCATTATCTCGCCGGAAAAAACCGCGCGTTTCGCACTTTACTCAATCGATTGCCTCGTTCTCATCAATCGATTATATCTATGCGTGCCACAACATCCTGATTTGGATACCCGTTTCCTTATAGCTCACCCGAGTTGCAACATTGCGTGAACAACGACAGCATCAACCGTGGTTGTGATGGGATAAGTAGTAGAGTGTTTGATTTTAAACAGTGCATCATTCCCTTTGGGAGGGGTTCTTAGAAGATGGAGCGGCGGCCCTAACTGGAGGGAGCCGAATTAGAGGCCATGAGGCATAGACAGTTGGAACTCTAAGGAACAAGTGGAATGGTTTATAGCCAGACAGTCACAACAAATGAGACAGACGGCAAAGTGCAGGTGCCAGAAAGACAGTGCAATTGCAGGAGAAACACGACGAGCGTGTGACATGGCACTTGGCGCCGTTGTATCTTTCCTTGACAGCGACGGCGGGGAGGACATCGTTCTGGTGGTGACTTAACCCTATGCCAGAGGTCGAGAAGTGTGTTTCTATCAACCTTTGCGTGTATATGGGTTTCAGAGTACTTTCCATTAATGATAAAGAAGGAGCAATGTTGGGACTCTTGCATCATCTTTATACTTGCGAAATCTCCAAACGTCACATCACATCAAACACGGACGCATTCGGAGTTCACGTCTCCGGCCTTCTTGAACCCAGCGTTGCAGACGCAAGCCGGATTTCCGTCACAGTCGACTCCGCAGTGCGAGTTGGCGACGCACTGATAGGATTGCGTGAAGATCTGGCCACCAATGCAGGCTTTCAGGGCGCTGCAGTTGTTCGTCAAGTAGCTGCTCATTGGCTTGTAGACCGTTCCGTCCGCGTCGGTGCAGGCTCCGTCCGCTGGGGTATTTTTGATCTTAATTTTGAATAGAATAGATTTTGAATTGAATTGAATAGAATTTTGAATAGATTTCTTCTGCTACTCTCCGATTCTGTCAAGATTAAGGTTTCCACTGGAAAGCGACTCCCTTATACTCTACGACAGGCGGCCAGTTTTGGCTCAATAATATTGATATGTACCGTATACCGTATACCGAACTAGGAAAGTCTGAGGATCATCAAGATCGCTATAAACCGCGGACACTTACGCATTTCGAGTTCACGTCGTTCTGATTAGCTCTCTTGAACCCATCATTGCAGAGACACGTTGGCTCTCCTGCTTCGCGTCCACAGTGGGAGTTGGGAGTGCACTGGTGAGGCTCCGTGTAGATCTGTCCTTGGAAGCACAACTTCCGGCTGGTGCAGCCGTCCATCAAGTAGCTGACCATCGGCTCGTAGACGCGGCCGTTCGCGGGGTCCTTGCAGGATCCGACGGCGAAGGCGCTGGCAGAGATGGCCAAGGTGGCACAAGCAAGAAGGAGTACAAGGGCGTTCATCGTGAAGTGGCCAAAGAGAGCGCAAGCCGGAGTTATATCGTGCCGGAAAGGGCAGGTGAGCAAACGGCTATGAGGGGAAGTGACCTTACAGATGCTTCAACAAACGGCTCAGAAATGCCCTTTGCCTACAGGATTGAACGAATCGGAAGAATGAGAAAGTAATCTGAACTGTGCACCAGCAGGCTATCAGGTCATAGCTTGTGAAAGAAAGGGCCCTATGTGGATTGACATTCTTGAGCGGAAATCGCTTCAGAGTTCGTAAGTTCTAGCTAAGGAATCGGATGTATCTGATAAACAGCATAGGAAGCACAGAACAGTCTCCCTATTTTGTGACACACAGTGCCATAAAAAGTGTGACATAAGAGTGCAGTGGCACATATCGGGCACATCCTGTGGAGGTTCTCTTTACTCAGCTGCTTCTAGGCCCCATCCAACAACGAAACCACAGAAGAGACCCTCATTGTATGAATTTATCATCATTGTTTGCATAAATTAAAATGGTCGTCCATCACCGGCGAAATATCGTGTCAGGACCTCATTGAAGTCGTTAGCCATCTGAAGGTTGGCCCTAAACCCCACGGCTAGAACCGGTTGATATTCACAACATATTTCATTCCGTGATTCACCTGGAGTGACACATACACATGAACATGCTTCAATTATGGAACGCGACAATGCTCTTCTTGGGCTAGTGACGATGCTCATCCGGTCAACAGACGGACCACGCCGTCTTTGGAGAAGGCATGCACTGAAATTAGAAACCGAGGGTTTCAACACCACCATCGATCGACTCACCCAACAAACACTGTCAGGAGATGAGACATGCGTTCACTCGGCTCCTTCTTTGTTTGCAACGGTGCCTGTAATGCCGTTGATTCAGTAAGAATTATGAAACGTTGGCTGCACTGGGACATCACGATCCCAATGGTGACCTTAAGTTAAGAGCGGAAGTCGAAACATTGTCTGCACACTTTAACGACGTAATGCCAAATTGTTCACAAAGTGCTGATTCTTTGATTAATTGCCAACGTGCATTCTCAACAATCACATTTCTCATTACATCTCTGGTAGACGAGGACACCTATGCGTCTACCGATTCTGCCTACTGGCTTCGGCCCGTTGCTTCTCTAGTGAAGGGAACCACATTGGTTCTGAAGAAGCGCCTCTACTGGTCAAAGAGCTGCGGAAGACGGTAACTGAGATTTATTGATTTTTCACCGATTTATTTATCTCCTTCTAGGTCTCGGACATGCCTCCTGAGGACTCCGACGAAGTGGCAAGGATTATAGACGAGAACAGACAAGAGGCCGGAGAACGTGTCCAGCAGCACTCTACAATGCACAAGCAGGCTTTTGACAAGGCCAAGGACTATGTCCAGGTCAGAACAGGCTTTGTAGCGATGTCGGAAGTGCTTTAGGAGCTCAAGAAGGTCATGCGTCCGCTACCCGAAGACCTTCCCCTCAGCATCACGGAAATCAACATGCGAAGTGGTTTGGACAAGATTCTCGTCGAAGGAGACATCATCATGACTCCGTAAGTGAACTCAAGAACCTTAAAACTGTAACCTGGCTGATCAGCGAACAAGCCCGACACTACTTCCATATGGGCAACAAAGGGCGCCGTTCCAAGCGTAAAGTCTACCAAGATAAGTACGACTTTCCAAAGTCTCTCTGGTCCAATGGAGTCTACTACATGTTTGACAAGAACCTGAGTAATTATAAAATTCAGATCTTATTTGACATATTTGGAGCCCTTTAGATCAAAAAGATCGCGAAGCCGTCGACGCAGCTGTCGCCTTCTGGCAGGAGCACACTTGCATCAACTTCACCAAGACGGACGATCCGAAGAACGCTCCGGTGAAGCCAGTGCTCCAATTCTACCCCGGAGAAGGATGCAGCAGTGACGTAGGACGTCAACTAAACGGCGATATTCAAACTATCAATCTCGGACCCGAGTGTGAAACCGTAAGTCACTGACCAGAGTTCTTAGAAAAAGCACCAACAAACCATATATTTCAGTTCGACACGGCCGCACACGAGATCGCCCACGCCCTTGGCTTCCTGCACGAACAGAGTCGTTGGGACCGCGACGAGTACGTTTGGATCGACTTGGACAAAGTTGAAGTAAAATAGCTGGGAAGAGCCCGCGTGAGTTTATCGTTTCAGGATGACAATAGATACAACTACCACAAGTGTGACAAGGAGGAGAGCAACAACTATGGCGTGCCCTACAACTTTGGAAGCATTATGCATTACGCACCATTGTAAGTACATATTTCCTGACTGTCGACGGAAACACGCGCTTCAAAGTTGCAAATTTCAAAGCAAACCTATTTCGGGACGGGTCGGGAATCCCGATGGTTCGGGATTCGGGACGGGTTTAAGTAGTGACACCCAAGGGCAAAAGAGATATCTTCGTTTTTGCAGCACCATGCATGCATTTTCTTCTTTCAATTGACAAGGTAGGCCTGTTTTAAATGTTTTAGGTCTGTTTTAGGTAAGGTAGGTGATTTGGGAGTCGGGATTTCGGGTCGGGACACAGCTCTGGTTCTGAAGTACAAAGAAGAGTTTGTAAAACAGCAAAATCACATCCACACGTTACATTCTTAAGGAACAAGTTATGTTTTTAGTAGTTTCTCATCGGTACCAGGAGCGACCTTTATGGTCGTTAAGTGCCGATGGACCAGCGTTATGCGCCAATTACATCAACCAAGTTATGTTTTCAGTTTCTTCGCTAAAAATAAACTCGACACCGTTATGGTCGCCAACAACCCGGATTACCAACTCTCTTTTGGCGGTGCAATACGGCCAGTCTACGGTGACTTTTATCAAATGAACATCGCGTACTCGTGCTACGGTAAGGACCGCTTTATAACTCTCCTCTTTTTGTCCTCTTCTTCTTCTTTGAATTCAGCTTTTGTAGATCGATGCAGTGACTCGGGGACAGTGTGCAAGAATGAAGGGATGCCAAACCCCAACAAGTGCGACGAGTGCCAATGTCCGAGTGGATTTGGAGGTACGGATTGCTCAGAGCGTGAGCCTTCTTCACACGGACTCACTTGTGGAGATACCTTGGAAGCCGCCGCTTATTGGAAAACACTGAAAAGCATTGGAGTTGTCGGCGCCGGGAATATCAATAGCAGCCAAGGAAACCGCTCTGATCCATACCACTGCACCTGGCACATCACGGCTACGGAAGGGAAGCTGATCGAGTACGACGTGACTTTCATCGGGATCAAAGGTCAATACGACGACATACTCTGTAGAGTCGTGTGCTATCTTGGCGGACTGAAAATCAAGGGACAGGAGAAGAGCTGGAAGCCAGAGGGAATGAAGCTCTGTTGTTCGATGCAGCTTAACAAGATCAGGACTACTGCGTCGAATCTTCTGATTGTACAGGCGTATAACAGCTTGTATTATACGGACTTCAGGCTACAGTATAGAATGAGTAAGTACCACTATCTATAAGGTTATAGTAAGCCGGGTTTCAGTTGATGTTGGCGGAATCACAAGTTCCACTCCAGGGACTACTACCTTACACCCCGTCACTACCGAATCTACCGCTACCACACAACCTATCACAACAGCAAAATCCACTGCGATTTCCCAAGCTATTACGACTGAGGAGCCATCCTCGGGTCTTGAGCCCGCTACGGCTACAGAGCTTATTACCACTCCAGAGTACACGACCAGCACCAACACCAGCAACTACGCCTAGTGCGCATTTCTGCCCTGAGGGCTATGGTATCCCTAGCGCCACTGGAATGTCATGTTAACCCCGAGCAACTCTGGTGTTGTTAGATTTAATAAAGCCGGAAATTGATGCGCCTTCTTAGTGATGATCAGTGATGCCTTCTCTCCTTGGCGATGATGACCACATCGACACAAATCCGAGAGTCGTTGCTACACGCTTGTATTGCTACACGCATTGCCTAGCTATCCCACAAATCGGAGAATTGTACGTGGGTAATGAAAAAGATGCAAAGAATCAGACCCACAGTGGATCAGTGGATCCCGCACACTACTAGTGAAGAGCATGCAGCATTGGTGGAACAATGGAGTAGGCGGCGGTAGGCGCGATGGCGTGACCAAAGCTTTGTACCAATCTCCATTTAAGGATAGGATGGGAATTCGTCCTCTCTGTTAAGATTCAACGCGAAGTCCATGCTGGATTGCGTTTCCTTAAAAGAATTCGCGTCGTCCAACTGTCTGAAAGGACGTCTACGTTCTATGAGTCTACGTCTACTGCGTCTACTTTCTTCTCTCTACCTCCGCAAACAACATCGTCTCTGCCGACCGTCGATTGTCAGTGACTCTTGTCGGTCGACTGTTGTCTATTTGTGTTCGTGTTGTTGTCTGGTTTCACTTCGTGGTCAAGCATTGTTTCATCAGTGAACTGGAGACTGCATTTGTGTGTTATGAAGAAGAAAGTGCTCTGACCGCTAAAGTGATCTGTGATGCAATCAACAGGTGACCTAGAGCGCCACCGTCATCGACTCTTTTCTTCCGTCTAGACACCCCAACAGTCACGTAACTGATAAGACGACTTATGCGATTACCGCTGACGTTCCTGGCGACCTTAACTTTTGTCGTCCTTCTTA
Organism: Steinernema khuongi; assembly: GCA_016648015.1. Lineage (NCBI taxonomy): Eukaryota > Metazoa > Nematoda > Chromadorea > Rhabditida > Steinernematidae > Steinernema > Steinernema khuongi. The sequence continues at coordinate 20,446 of JADLIF010000982.1, read as the reverse complement.
TCTGCGGTTGTAGTAACATTTTTACGGTATGAACAAGAGATCGTGAAAGCATGCAGAGAAACACGTGTTTAGACGATCAGTTCGTCTGAATTATCTCCTTTGCAACGATCTCAGTTAATCATTAACCAGCTAATCACAGCAAAGCACGGTTAGTACCGGCCCTACATAGCTGTATTGCCTGGGATCTGCTCTGATAAGGCCGTAGACGTAACAACAAGGGTACAGACGGTGTTTGTGCGCAAAGAACCGTAGAAAGTGCATCGGTGATAAGAGAGTAGACGCTGATGAGCCTCCATAAGTATCCGATGGGAGCGACTTGCAGGTATCTGTGGGTCGGTTTAGCAATGCGTCTTCTACCGATTCTGTGTTGCCTACTGGCTTCGTCATGCTGTTTCTCCCATGACAACGACCATATGCTTCCAGATGAGAAGCCTCTACGGGGCAAAGAACTCTGGAAGATGGTAACTGAGACCCATTGACCGCTTCTGATGATTCATGTCCTTCTAGGTCTCCGACATATCCCCCGAGGACATTGACGAGGTGGCAAGGATCATAGCCGAGAACAGGGAAGACGCCGGAAAACGCGTTAGGAAGCAGCAGTCTGAGCTGCATAAGCAGAACAGCTTCGCCATCGAGCAAGCCAAGAAGTATGTCGAGGTAAGCGTGTGAAAGATAGGAAGTGGAGATGCCTGCTTCACTCCAGGAGCTCAAGAAGGTCATGCATCCGCTACCCGAAGACCTTCCCCTCAGCATCACGGAAATCAACATGCGAAGTGGCTTGGACGAGGTTCTCGTCGAAGGAGACATCATCATGACTCCGTAAGTGAACTCAAGAACCTTAAAACTGTAACCTGGCTGATCAGCGAACAAGCCCGACACTACTTCCATGTGGACAGCGAAGAGCGCCGTTCAAAGCGTCAGGCCTACCAAAATAAGTACAGCTTTCCAAAGTCTCTCTGGTCCAATGGAGTCTACTACATGTTTGACAAGAACCTGAGTAATTATAAAATTCAGGTCTCGTTTCACATCCTTAGAATCCTTTAGATCAATATGCTCGCGACGCAGTTCAGGACGCGATCAATTTCTGGCAGGAGAACACTTGCATCAACTTCACTAAGACGAACGACCCGAACAACGCTCCAGTGAAACCTGTGGTCAACTTCTTCCCCGGAACAGGATGTAACAGTTATATTGGTCGGCAACTGAATAGGGACACTCAAATCGTGAATATCGGAGGTGGATGTCACAACGTAAGTCACAACGAAACAGTACTTTAGAGAAACTGACAAATTCACATTTCAAAGTGTTCTCCGTGTTTTCTATTTCTCTCACGCGACGATGGCTTAAATGCCTTAACAATAGAAGTCATGAAAAAGAGACTAATTCTAAATTAAACCAATTGGAGAAAGTTTTGTGTTCTAGGTTTTTGTCAGGGCTCTCTTTTACAGATTGACGTCATCAGGCTCGGCGTGCTTACCATATTAGTATTAAATTTCAGCGACAATATTTTCCAGCGCACCCGGACAAAACAGGAAAAAAAGCAACGAAACAAAAGCAGCGAAAGTCCGAAACTGCGATAGGCCAGAACGGCCTAAACTTCTACGGCTTCGGCAAACCTCTTTCGGCTTAAGCTCTCCCCCAGTCCTAATGTTTTGCTATTTAAGTTTGCATTCGTGAACCTCGTTGGTTTCGCTTTTCGCTGTTGTGTCTTTCGCTGTTGTGTCCTGGCGCCATTTTCTAGTTCATTGTCACCTTGAAAATTAAAATTTAAGTTTGCAACAGCCGTGCACGAGATCGGACATGCTCTTGGATTCATGCACGAACAAAGCCGCTGGGATCGCGACGAGTACGTTTGGATCGATATGGACGAAGTTCAAGTAATGGAGTGGCTGGAAACAGTTCATCTCAGCTAAGTCGTTTCAGGATGACAATAGATACAACTACCACAAGTATGACAAGGAAGAGAACAACAATTACGGCATGCCCTACAACTTTGGGAGTTACATGCATTACGAACCATAGTAAGTACATATTTCCTGACTGTCAACGAAAACACGCGTTTTGCCTCGTATTTCTTATATGTGTAAGATCCACGAAAAGCAGCACAGCTGTCCTGAGGCACGAGAAAATCATATTTCAAACAAACAGCTTGTGACTTTCAGTGCTTTCACTAAGAGCAAACTGGTGATCTACGCCCTTAATCCCGACTACCAGCAATCAATCAATAGGGGACCGACTGTGCCCTTCGGTGACGTTTACGAAATGAATATGCTCTACTCTTGCTACGGTAGAGATGATCTTCTCCCTATCCGGACACACCGCTTTTGTAGATCGATGCAACGCCTCGGAAACGGTGTGCCAGAACGAAGGAATGCCGAATCCGAACAAGTGCGGGGAATGCCAATGCCCTTGGGGATTCACAGGAAAGGACTGCTCAGAGCGCCCGGCCCCTTCGGGCGGACTCACTTGTGGTGAGACCTTGGCTGCCAGCGATGCCTGGCAAACACTCGAAAGCAAAGGCGTCGTTAGTAGTGGAAGCGCAAAGGAAAGCAACTATGAATGCAGCTGGCACATTAGGGCCCCGGAAGGGAAGGTTATTGAATACAATGTCGTCAACGCCTCAATGATCTTACGCCTCGGTGGTACGGACATAGACGTGCTTTGTGACAGCACGTGCTACAAAGGTGGTCTGAGAATAAAGGGCCTAGAGAAGTCTTTGAAGCCAGAACCAATGAAGATCTGCTGCCCGCCCCAGTTCAACAAGACCAGGTACACTGGTTCCAACGTGTTGGTTGTCCAGAAATGGGGTAAATCGCGTATCCCTGGGTTCGAAATTCAGTACAGAATGAGTAAGTAGCCTGTAATATGCACCCATCCACGATGGAATTGTCGCTTGCAGTAGAACCCGACAAGACGACCATTCTGCCCTCTGTTTGCCCTGACGGCTACGACATCCGTAGTTCGCAAAGCCCCATCTGCTACAACGTCAACCTCAGTCCTGAGAGCTATTTTGACGCCCACGATTCGTGCCTACAAACTGGAGGCTCTATATCGCTTTCGCAACCAGAAGAAGATGACAAGAGGTTAAAATGTAGGTTCCCTAGCTGTCCTTAATCTAGTGGACCATTTAGCTATCATAAAATGGGAGGGAAAACCCTCAGCTTATTGGCACGGTGTCAAGAACGGCAAATGTGGAATTTACGAATTCGCTTCGAAAGCCTACATTTACACTCCATGTGACGACCAGTCGCCAGATTCTCCTAAAGCAGCATATATCTGCCAGGTTGACCTTACAACTCCAACCGCCGTCCCTGGCTGCCCAGCTAGCTACCGTATTCTCAGCTCCACCGGAACTAAGTGCTACAGCGTCGACGACACACCGTTCAGCTACAATGACGCCGCAATGTCGTGCGCACGTACCGGGGGTTCTCTCTCATTCTTCCAACCAGAAGTCGACGAAGAGACGTTGAAAGGTGGGTTCCTTCGGTTTCTATCAGCCACTCTAGCGGACAGTTTTAGACGCCTTCATCAAGGAGGCAAACACCTCAGGTATCTCACGCTACTGGCACGGTAGCAAAGACGGAAAATGTGGAATCTACGACTTCCGCCTCAACTCCTACACGTACACGTTATGCATCGATTTCTCTGAATCGGCCCCCGAAGCAGGACACATCTGCGAGGCTGTCAATAAGCTTCCAGTCCCGAAGACCACGCCATCCACCACACCGTCGACGACACCTACCACTACTACCACTACAACCACCACGACCACCACTGCTCCTACGACTACCACCACTGCTAGCGTAGCAACGACCACTCCCAGTTTCCCTGGCTGTTCTGCTGGCTACAGTATTCTTAGCTCCAGCGAAACTAAGTGTTACACCGTCAACTTTGCACTGAAAAACTACGTCCAGGCCTACCTGTCCTGCCAAGAATCTGGGGGCTCCATCTCTATTTCTCAAGCGGCTGACGATGCGGATATATTGAAAGGTTCGTTCTTCAGTAGCCTTAGATCTAGTGGACGCCTTTAGATATCTTCATCAAGAAGGAAGACTCGTCGAACATCTCAAGCTACTGGCGCGGCTACAAGGACGGAAAGTGTGGAATCTACGACTTCCGTCTCAACGCATACACGTACACTTCATGCACCGATCAGTCACCAATGGCCCCTAGAGCTGCGTATATTTGCCAGGCTAAACGGCTAGCTCCAACCACAACTTCCACAGTCGTGACGACGAGCACTACGTCCAGAAGAAAGGGTTTCGAGTACTACAAGAACTACATCCTGGGACTGACTCCAAGGACGTTCGCCTACTCCAAGATTATCTGTGACATGTTCCGAGCTCGTATGGTCAGCCTCCACGAGAGCGGCGTTGCAGCCGACCTCAAGAAGGTCTTTGACGAGACAGAGGACGGACCGAACGTATTTTGGATCGGACTCCAGAAGGAGGAGGGAGTCAGCTCGCAGTTCGAGTGGGTCGACGGGAGTCCGATGGACTACCAGAACTGGCGCACGGGGTATCCGACCTCTTCGGCGACCAAACGCTGTGCTGCAGTGAGCTTTTGTTCTTCTTTTCATCCTTCTAAATGTCGCCATTTAGTTCTCCGAGGGCAAGTGGGTGGACTTCGCATGCGATAAAGAGTTCCAGTTCGTCTGTGAGACATGATTTTAAAATGTTAATCACCAACATGTGAATGAACCAAGATAAATGTCAAGAATGAGCAAGTGAATCAAAGATGTACATCGTTTATATGAGCGTAAACGGTCGCAGTAATCTCGATAAGTACCCAACGGAATCCAGCTCAGGCCTGGGGGACCGCCGCCGACCTGGCGACCCTCCTGGACCCTACCCTCCGAAAATCCGGTCTGACCAGGGAACCGTCTGAACTGCCCCCCTCAGATTCTGGCGACGCTTACTGTGTAAGTGCGCAAAGTAGCCCTCATGCGAACGCCGATAAAATTCCCGGAGAATGCTGCGTAAAATCGGAGAACTGAACGGCGAAAAATTCCGCAAAGCAAGGAAGTAGTGGTTGATCGAGGCGAAAAAGTGGTAGATATATCAATGGTCCCGCAACATTGCTTCCTTTTCGGCATTTTCGACGCTCAGCGGTCATTCTCAGCAGTCATCGCTTCAGGAATACTGCTATTTCTACTACTACTTTTTCAACTTTTGCTATTTTTCGTCGCTTGGTTCTCCCATATTACGCAGCATTCTCCGGGAATTTTATCGGCGTTCGCATGAGGGCTACTTTGCGCACTTACACAGTAAGCGTCGCCAGAATCTGAGGGGGGGGGGCAGTTCAGACGGTTCCCTGGTGAGACGGAAAATTTTTTTGCAAAAAATTCGTTTTTCAGATGTCAGAAATTCCGTTTTTAATAAAATTGTATGCTGTTTTTGTCGTCGTCTACTTGCTTACCATATTTATTATTTGTTTTGACTTGATCGCTATACACTCACACATAAATACTCTTTTTACATAACTTTGGTCTGATTGGGAACGCCGCCAGGCTCCGCCAACGTGTGCCTCTTAGGAATGGACAGGATGGAGAGCAGGTTGCGGACGTCGGCGTGGTCGGGCCGTATCCGCGCGGCGGCTTCGGCGTCGCGCAGAGCGCCGGCCACGTCTCGGCCGTCGAAGTTGGTCTTGGCGCGCAGCAGCAAGATGTCGAAGCGGTGGTCGGCCGATCCGTCCATCTCTGCCTCCACCAGAGCCAGCGCCTCGTCCAGCACGGTCACCGCCTCCTCGAGCATCGCGTGCCTCCGATGGTCCTTGGCCGTGGTGAGCAGGATCTGCACCTTGACGGCGAGCAGCTTCTGACGGATTGGGAGGCACTGCGTGGCCTGAAGCAGTTCGTTGGTCTTGTTCAGCGCGTAGCGTAGCCGGTGCTGAGCCTCGGAGGCGTTCTTCCGGTGGAAGAGGATGTTCGCGTCGTCGAGCAGCTTCCGCAGAAGAACGAGCACGTACTTGGGCTCGTAGTCCAGCGCTGTCTGCCAGGAAGCCGTCCTTAGACGCGCGCCTCGCCTGAGGAACGCATCCACTGCGGCGGAGTTCTTTACTTTGATGGCCACTTCAACTGGCCGCAGACCGGCCGCGTTCTTGGCTTCGAGCGAGAGGCCGGCCACGTCCAGGAAGGTGTCCAGGCCGGTGGTGGTCTCCGACTCGGCGATGAGGTGGAGGATCGAGTTTCCGGAGGAGTCGGTGGCCGCGGCGTTGGCGCCTCTCTCCAGGAGGAGCGAGGAGGTGGAGACGTGGTGGTTGAGCACGGCGTGCATCAGAGCCGTGCGACCGTTGATGTCCGTCCCGTTTATGGAAGCGCCTGAAATGATGATGGTTCAATGGTGTCTTAGATTGTTCCGATAAAAAGTTTTAGCCAATCTTCACAGAATGCTTGTCTCAGATGGTCAAGGTATACGGTAGTGGGAAGAGAAATTATCGACCTTTGTTGATCAGCAGGTCGACGAGTCCAACATGTCCATGCTTGGCCGCCACCATCAGCGGAGTCAACTCCTCGCAAGTCCGATCGGCATTCACGTCGATTCCCGAGTTCATGAGGACGTTCACGACGAGATCCCAGGAGCCACTCTCGATAGCGCAGATCAGCGCCGACTTGCCGTCGTCGCAGTGACCGGACGAGAATTTCGCTCCTCTGGAAGATGTACGATTCAGTGACCGAGAGGAGTATCTTAAGCTAAGAATGAGGTATACCATCTCAAAATATACCACCTCCTTTTCTCCTCCTCCTCTAGCTCCAAGTCACTCAAAAACGTACCTCGAGAACAAGAACTGCACGGCCTGTGCCTGTCCACTCTTACAAGCAGCTCGCATCCCCCGGGCCATGTCGATGCCACTCACCGCGGCCAGCAGCACCTCGCACACGCGGACGTGTCCTCGCTCGGCGGCCTTCTCGAACGCGTCGTTCGCCGCCGAAAGGTCCTCCTTAAGAAGGAAGGCGACAAGCGGGAGGTGTCCCATCTCGGCCGCGTGGACCAGAGCGTCCCGACATGCGGCCCCATTGCTCCTCAGGATCTTGGCCACTTCCAGGTGACCGTGTCCCGCCGCGATCACCAAGGCTGTCTTGCCGTTCAGGGGATTCTCGCGATTCACATGGGCGCCGTGCTCGATCAGCAGTTGCACCATCACCGTGTTCCCAACGGCGGAGTACGTGGCCAGCAGACTGTTCCCGCCCTCCTCCACGTCCCAGCACGCGTCTGCACTAGCGCCAGACAGTAAAAGTAGTCTTGAGACCTTGCTGTTCGTGTAGTGCACGTTTCGGGGGTAGAGGAGCGCCTTGGGGAGGTTCCTTCCTGTGGCAATCTGGGTCCACACGAGTTGGCAGTCCTTGGAACGCGGCATGTCCTCGGCCACGCCCTCGCGCATGTACTTGTGTGGATTCGCCTTGAGCAGGTGGTGGCCGAGCTCAAAGGTCTCCTCTACGGCAAGCTCTCCCTTCCTGCAGAGCCGGAGCGCGTGCAGGATGTGGCCATGGCGGACATCGTGTCCCTTGAGGAGCCACTCCCGGAACGAATTGTGTTGGATGAGACAGATGCCCGAGCTGTGTTTCACCACGAACGGGGCGAGCTGCTCGAGACGGAGTGCCACGTCCACTTGGTCAACGGAAGGGTCCAAGCTGGCCGAATTGAGGATGGCGGTGATTTCTGAGGCGTCGAGGGGTCGGAGCGAGGCGATGATCACGGCCAGGATTTGGGAGGAGAGGAGTACTTCGGGTTTTGAGCTGAAGATACTCAAATTCAACTTGGCAGATCGTGCCAGGACCCTCGAACCCGCAAATCTCACTCCTTGTCAACCTACCCAAAGAGAGAGTCGAAGTAGTGGGCGTACAGTTGAGAGAGATCAGTGGGCAGCTGTTGCCGCAAGCCGTGGCTTCCGAACAGATTGAATCCATCGAATTGCAGCAAGTCGAGGAACAGTTTGATGAACAGGTGATTTCCCTGCGAGACCTCGAGCACCTGGTCGAAGAACTCGGCCAGCGGAGGGGTGGAGGAGATGAGCCGCGAGCGACTTTCGCAGATTGTCCTCTCCAGTTCCGGCGCTACAGTAAGCCTGTACTCGAGGAACAGGCGAGAGTCGCGGAAAACTCTTTCATCGAGGATTGTGTCGTCGATTTGGAGAGTTCGCACGTTCAGATTCTTAACGGACGCCCGGTTGGAAGAGGTCAGCACGAACCTGAAAGAGTGGATTACATTACCTTCAGAATTCCAGTCGCTTACCTCAGAAACGTCGGAAGTTCGTCCTTGACGTGTCCCAACAGCCACTCCACGGACGCTCCGTCCTCGTTCCTATGGAATTCGGCTTCGTCGATCGAGTCGATGAGCACGATGAGGCAGCTTTCGTTGACCTTCACCTGCTGCAGAGGCTCTACGATGGACTTCCGGAACACGAGAAGTGGGTCGTGGCGGGAGCACTCGCTCAACGTGATAAGGCTCTGAAGCGCCGTCGACTTCCCGATAAGCTCTACGTATTCCAGTAGCGCTGGGACCCGTATGAGCTGTGCTGCCAGGTTGCAGATGAACTCCGGGATGGAGCAGCTGGCGGCGGAGCCAAGGCGACAGAAGTGGAAAGCGACCACTTGGGCGCCGACTCCCCGAAGCCACTCGTAGTTGACGGAGGAGAGGGGTGGGGAGTCGTGGAGAGAGGACTGCGAGGAGGAGACGACAATGCCTGAGTCTACCGTATTCCCGTTACTCTTGGCGCTGTTGTGGAGGAGCGGAGAGTGAAGAAGGATCTGGCTGAGGACGGAGGTCTTCCCGGTGCCCGGTCCTCCTTCGACGAGCACGAACTGGCACTGGTCCACGAGGAGCATCTGGTAGAGCTCCTTGAAGACCCATTCGCGGCCGAGGAACACCGACTCGAGCGCCGAGTCGGGGAGTGCGTCTTGGATCTCAAAGAGAACTGGGAACTTCTGGAAGGGGAGAACCTAGAGTGCGCTGGAACGAACAGAAATACCGAGAGAAGCTGGCTAGTTTTGGCGTTGGGAGACTTAAGACGGACGGCCACGTCGTGCGGGTGGATTCCGTTCAGTTGAAAGGAGTTTCTGTGGAAGATGCTTCCTTGGCGGCGTAGGGTGGATGAAGCTGAAGATCATCGAGATCAGAGCAGATTTTTTTTTCATATTTTATAATTTATCTTTATTGCATTTTTGTATCGTACTTGGTTTGACATCGTCCATTCCTTCCCCAGTAAAAGAACGTGTCGCTGGTGTTTATCTCATACAGTCCCGCGCTCCCAGTATGTCCCATAAACCGTCTGGCCACAAGGAAACTCGATGACCCCAGCACGCAACTCTGTTTATGCCTGTGGAGACGACGCGTTGCGTAAACAAACGTTCATACTGTACGTCACGAGAGGGGATTCGAGGCGATGAAAGCGACCCGCTGCTATTAGAGGAAACCACAATTTAGCATAGAAACCAATTAGAAGGTCGATTGGACTACTTGAAGCTCTTGGTAAGGGACACAAATATTATGCGTCTCTGAGGAGGTAGGATCTTCTCTCAACCTCTTTATATGTGCTTACTGAAGCACAACAAGCTCAAAAGTGCCTGGATAGCGCTAAAACCTCAAAGTGGTTAACGGACAACAAACAAAGCCAAAGCAGAATAACATTTCGAGCGGTTTAAGGCTCACTTTTACCAATCCGGAAAGGAAAAAGCCCTCATTTCTTCCATATCTACTGAACTCACCGGAAGACATTGGTCTTGCGCTCCCGTTGGCCCCTTGAAGCAGGCTGATGGTGGAGTAGGCCGGCGACGACAGTGAGTCCTCTGAAGGATCCTCTCCATTAATCGCCCCTCAACCGGACCACATACCCATCCAGTAGGCGTCGTAGATCTCGCCACTGGGCGCGTAGGACGTGTTAGGCAGCTGTAGGAACTGTTGGCGCCGCGCACTGGCCGGACTCATCAACTTCTTCATCTGCTCTCGGATGGCGCTTTCCGCCTCGTGAGGGTCTGGCGGCGGCGGATCCAAAAACTGTCGACAGATTGGCGGCCGCTGCTTGGTGGCGCGGCCGAGGCGCACGCTGCCACCCGCTCGGCCCAGCGGCTCCTCGAGGGCACGAGGCGTTCCCCTAAGGGAGCCCGCGCGCCTTTCCGAGGTCAGCTGGGGAGAGGGGAGTATGTCGACGGTGGACTGGCGACTCGTGGAAGCCGTGCACGACGGAGGGCGCTCGAAGTTCCACTCGGTGGCGTCCTCCACTCCACTGGTCACTGCAAGTGGTCCAGTTGGCGGTGGAGACAAAAAGCTGGGTGGTCATGACAGAAGATTGAGTGTATCGAGGAGAATGACCCCTAGAGACGGGGAAGGCAGCTATTTCTTGCAATCCAGGAGACAAATAGGACTGGTGATTCAAATAAGAAAGTAGCGGAATTGAATGCTTTTTGGAAACTTGAGTCTTTTTTAAGTACCGGATATGAGAACTGACTCCCGCCACGCTTCAAACAGTGCGTTTGCAGGACTAACCAACAATCCGTACCTAACCTTTTATCCTCTCTAATTCAGTTCCCGATTGTCCTTTGGACTTCCACCATGTATTATTTTTCTGTATCCATTTGGGTCCTTCCTCCACTTAGGCAACCCGCAAACCCTCACAGCGAAACAGCACGAATGTGCGTGACTTCCACGCAGCCGTAATTGGATTTTCCGTTTTGTCAGATCTGAAGGTCAGCGTTGTCATCGCGTAACGGCTAAACGATTCCGAATCATTGATGGCCACCATTACGACCCAATGAACCGTGAAACTCGCGAAAAAAGATACTTTCGCTAAGAATAAGGGCATACTTTTCATTTGTCGCTTGGATTTTGTTTCGAATTAAGAGACAACCAAAAGGGGTTAATGATTATTAGATAACATAGCACTCAAATTTATGGATATGCGGCAAAAAAGTGGTGAACCTTCACAAAAACCGCTCGGATCATCCGGAATCTGCAATCCGAAATCCGGGTACTTCGGACGATCCAAAATACAATTTGAAAATAAAAAATTCGAGATCCGTGCTTAAAAATCAAATCCGCACGTCCCTGATCCCTATTTACCAGCGATACAAAGACGAAAATACAAAAAAGTGGACACGGCTTCCATTATGTCGATTTTAAATCAGTTGCAATCGTTCACTCGGAAACCGATCTGAACGCCTGAACCTCAAGCCCCGTGAACCTCACTCTTCTCCTCTACTGCCTTCTGCAGATTGAAAACATTTTGTCACTCAATCTCCCAAAGAAACATCCTTAATCCATCTTGCAACAATTTACAAAAAAATACGATTTGTGTCCCAATGCCGAGATGTCGTTGCGATGAATTATGACCCCCATCCACTACACGTTAGGGGCGTCAACCACCCCCATTCCACTTTACATCTCCGCCGTCGCTTCATCAATAACCCGGGCGCGACTCGGATTCGGACCCTACGGGACATCCACCTCCGGAGCCTACCTTTCCTGCTCCTGCTGAGGCGCGGCGTCGCCGGTAGCCGGAACAGCTGGTTTCGGAACGGGTTGATCTGCCGTAGCGAGCGCCGGAGCGAGCCGAAGCCGTTGAACGAACGGCGATTCTCCTGCTGCTGCATGGTCGCCGCGGCGATCGCCCTCCTGGGAAGCGGTGGCGACCTCTCCTGAAACGCGAAAATACTTGCGGAGAGCCGGTGGCGCGCGGCGACGCGCAATCAATTAATTAGTTTGTGCAACGCCACGAACCGGTTTCGGTGACAACGATAGGAAGGGACATCCCCGATGGCGCCGAGGCTATCAAGAACGGGCATCGCGCCCACGGAGGAGGAAAAAACGCAGACGACACGTGTCGACAGGACGCGGAAACGGAAGGGAGCGTAGAGGACGGTTCCGACGACGGTGTTGAAGAAGTGAGAAAGAGGTTCAGGAAGTAGGTTACACTCAGATTAGGGTGATAGACAGCGACTCAAGTATTTGAGGTATTATAAGAACCGCAGGTAAACCGATCTGAATAAACAGAAGGGCTTAATACAAAAATCTAAATTTTGACCCAATGAGGCTCGAGAAATGATTGGACCATTCAGCTTACGTTAGAAGTCAGGCGTGACTCAAGTGTCATAAAAATCATGGAAAAGAAATGTTTAAATTTCTTTAAAAAAAATTTATCCTAAAAGGAGAGTACGTATATGTCAACCGTTCTCTGGATTCCCAGCAATACTTAGAATCTTATTAATACCCGTACAAAATGCTGAATCCGACATTCCATTTCAATTCCTTTCCGCAGGTTTCTGCAGAATTCCCACTTTTCCGTTTAGATCCAGCAGAACTGTAAGCATATTCGAATTGAGCCGATTGATTCGACTCAATTTCAGAACCCTAATGAGTTTAACACAAACGTACAGCCACTGATCTGCTTACCTCTAAAGATTTACCATTCGGATAGCTCCAAATATCTAAGCATAGATAAAGATATTCTTATGAATTCTTAGGAATTTTTTGCTAAACTACCACAAAGTCGCGTATTATTCGTCAGTTTCCACCAACTTACGAACTCCAACTTTTGACTTACAATGAAAAGGTATGCCATCTCTTGGCGTAAAAACCAGCTGTATCTCCATCACACAACTTTATAATCTGCAACACCTAAATGCAACACCAACACAGCGCTCACAAAGCGTTGACCCTTTGCATTCAGCATCAGTGTTACATACTTCCAAAAACGGCACTAAGACCACAAACCCGTCCGCGCCCGCCGAATCCCCAAAAATCCCCTCTAATCACATTATCGCGAACCAGAACCGCCGGCGAACCCTCGGCAACAATTGATACATTTCGACAGGTCGGTGATGCGCTCCATCGACGTGATGTTGTACAAGACGAGCCGTAAAATGCGCAATAAACATCGGCGCGCGGGGAGCGCGCGCGAAACAAAAGCGGACGACGCAATGACCGCTGGATTCCAGCACGACCACAAATTGACAGGCGCGGTTTATGGAGCTTTTTGTCGACGGTTTACGGCCTCTGCTGTAATAACACAGATTTACTGGTTGGTTTTACTAAATGACGCAGTCGACGGTTAGTTTACGAGTGTAGGATGTAAAAACTGGTTTAATGCCGGGAGATCGGTTTCTTATAGCTTGTGCAGGTGTCCTTAGAGAAGTGCCTGAAAGGGAGGATGTAGATGTGAAGGGTGCAAGGATGAAAGTAGATTCTAAAGACGAACGGGTCAAAAATAAGTTAAAGACACCATTCGTATCCTTACATGCGTACGCAGGAATGGTGAACGAACATTTCAGTTCCGGACAATTGAGGATCCCTGGAAGTGCCGACGTACCAGGTAAAAGACGCTAGGACACGACGCCGAAAACACGACGCCGAATTACCGCAGTAATTCCTGAGGTGTAACCAAATCGCAATGTAAACGCCGAAAGAGGTTTGCTTTGAGCATTCGGCGTTGTGTCCATCACCCCAGGTAGGAAGTACTAATATCGTTTTTTTTTACTAATATCGTTTTTTTTTGTTTTTCTTACAAACGTGAAGCGAACCTTCAAAACCTTTGAAAAAGAACCTTTTGAAAGAACCAAATTGACCAAACCAATCCGACTGATTGCTAGCAAAAATAACTTTGATAACCGATTACTTTTAACACCACGAACAGGAAGCACCAAACCGACGCAAAGTTCAAAATAACGACTGATAAGCGAAAGGACAACTGCAAACAGTTTCAGAACGCAGATAAGACGTCAGATAAGGGGCCTGGAGGAACACGGAACTGTGTACTTATACATACACCACACCGACATTGCCTTCCAACCTCCTCTCTGCCACTATATGGCAGGTCACTTTTTTACTACATCTAAATAGCGCTGTGGCACGTGCGATAGCGCGCATCGTGATCAGCGTCCAAAGTTACATAGTATCCACCACATGCCGCCCCGATACCCGCCCCCGATAAGTTCTAAGGCAAAATTTAGTTTTTAGAAGAAGTCAGCCTGCGTCAATTGCAGAAAATTGTTCCGACTTGAATCCAAACAACAACTGCCTGTTGTTTTTCATGTAGCAGAACTTTCCTGTATGTTGATTAAACCATGTTTCACGGCAAAAGACGGTTTTCAAATTACCGAATTCAAATCTCAGTAAATTACTATGGAGTTGTGTTTTCAACTGTTCCTCAACTGTTCCGGCAAAAAGCTTTCAGTGAACAGCTTTTAAACGAAATTTAAACAAATGTTCAAGGGCAAAATATTTTTAGCTGAAGCGCTGGAATTACTAACAAGATTGAAGTCGATGACAAAAATCACCAAATTGCTGGTTTCACATTTATATATGTAATAAAAAACTGTAATAAAAAGAAAGAAAATTCTCTTAATCGAAAAAGATCTTGAAAAAATATGAACGATGGAAATCGCCAAAAATTGAAGGAATCCGTGAAAAAATTCTAGAAATAATAGGTGTCAGGGCCCAACGCATAAAAAATCACCAATCAACGGTTTTTGCTCGGCAAGGCCTTTCCATGCAACTTTCTTACTTTACTTTACATATGTTATTTATTCTACCACAAATTACAGAACACTCTATTAGTAACCAAGAAGAAACAACACAATATAGAGTCCAAGAACCGAGCCGGACCGAAGGCACAGTCAAGGACGCTGCTCGCCCCTCCAGAAGCCCGTGGGCAAACAGCAGACGGTGGCAAGGGTCCTCAAACGCGTCACACACGGGTCGACAGTGCGAAACTTTCCCGTCCGCCAGCGAGGCGCACAAAGAAAAAACCGTGTAATCAAAGAGAAATCCTGTTGGACAACAATAATTCTCTCGGGAGCGCCCAAATTTCGGTCCGGCGAGGTGCGCGTCAAATGAAAGGCAAACAGAGTGTCTTCTTCTCCGTCGTCGTCGTCGCCGCTGCGAACTCGCTTTCTCGAGGGAGACGTCCCGGCGAGAACAGAGCACAAATAGCCCCAATGGCTGGAGCAAAATACCCGCGCGCGCGCGCTGGCTAATATCAAATATTGAGACGGGGGCCCGGGGACGTCGGAGAAGAAGGAGATAAATCATTTCGTGGGGGGCGGAAAAAACTCCGACTGACAATCAATGCGGAGGAGAAGCCGACGCCATTTGCATACTGGCGGAGGGCCAGCGCTGCGCCAGAATATGATTTGTACCGATTGCCAGTAGACGCAGCGGAGACGGTGATAATTGGGTGCCATTTAGGGAGACCTAATGGACTTCTGCGGCTAAAAACATTAGCCCGATTCGATGGAGTACGAATGGGGCTGGAAGTGACTGGGAAACCCTGTGCAAAAAAATGATTGCGTGCAAAGTTATGTAGCGCAAACGGTTAATGAAAATCTATGGAAAAATAGTGAATGCTGAGTTTAACTGATGCTAGAAAAATAAGGGTGGTTCGGGCCTTGGTAGTAGAGACATTGCATGATATCTGGAAGCAATGTCAATGTCCACGTGGAATGTGGAAGCAATGTCCATTCCTAGAATGGAAACATTAGATTAAGATTAGAACAAATGAAAGTCCATCTGATACCGTAGTAGAGACATTGCATGTATCACGAAAAAACTGGCGTTCACTGCAACAAATGAGAAAGGGGCAAAAATTAGATAAGCACGGATGCATCAACTTTGCACAAAAATGGGGAAAAACGCAAAGAGGAAGTACAAAAATTATTTACTGCAATGAATCAAAACCGCTTGGCTCTATCGCAGTTTTGCTGTCCGAACTTTTTCATTATGGGTTACCTAGAAAAAGAACGTCACCAATCTTTCCAAAATGGTTACCTTGAATTTTCATGGAAAAAAACTAGCTAAAACGGTTCTTTAAAAGTAGAGAAAGTTCGACTCTAACACGTAGAGCTGATATAAGGCAAATGGGGCCAGTGTACACATATTTTGATTGCTGCTGATCGTTTTAACAGTTTGGAATGCTCACAGTCCGCACAAGGAGCTGATAAAGTTTTTCGAGCAATAATTCAAGATTTTAGGGAACCGCAAAAATGGATCATCACCGCCAAATAATTTTCCGACTGAACAGAGGTTCTTATGACCTAAGAAGACCTCATTTCGCAAACATAAATCGCGTCACCATCACTAGTCTGCTTTCAAACCATCACTTGCACCTTTTCATCTGCTTAACAGCGTCCCCTAAAAGGCAAAGAAAAGGAGTCATCAAATATATCCAGCGTTCCTGTGAAGCACTAGGAAGCGGACCAGGAAAAAACACAAATGGATCTCAGCGAAACTGGATTGCAATCGCTCTCATTTCCCCAATTCACGGATCGCCAACTCCCGCTCGGCACGCGTTGCAAAACGTTTAACGTCGAGACGCGATTGTTTACCTCGGCAGGCGATAAAATATGTCAGCTCCGGATGACCTCCTCCGAGCTGTCCGGCCAGCCGTCCTCTCATAACTGGCCCGAGGCACTCAGGTCAAATAACATCGTTACACCGCGGCCCGGCTGCCTGCGATGGAAAGTCGTAAAATGGTTCGACGTCGGAACACCTGTCGAAGGAAGCGACAAGCGGACACCCACTCGGCGCGCGCTTATTTGCATATTTGCACATCGACGACGGCGGTGTGTGCTCGCAGCGAGATGGAAACATCGCCTGAAACATGGCGCTGCTCTTACGGACCGCCGCCAAAGAAGGAGCGACACTGTAACCGGGAAAGGGGCCGCCACGGGGTGTAAAGTTCGAAGGGGAAGGTCAGGATGAGGGCACTTTTTGCGCAGAGAACCAGGTGTGATTACGAAACAGAGAACAAGTGGTGGACCGGGAAGAGTTGCGAAGACGGGATGAGTGATCCCAAGTGCTAAATCCACAGAAATCGTCATTCCGGTTACCAGTGATGTTTTACTGTAACGTTACGCCGGAAGACTATATCAATCAATTGTTCCTCAAGTGGTTTACTCACTGGCAGGTCAGAGCTTTACGGCGACCGTAATCGGCCAAGCTAAAAGCAATATTCTGCCAAAAATTGGATTGTATGAAAGCTAAATAAACCTGGTCGATCACATTAACTCAGAGTTTAGCTCTCTCTCATGTTCACCCTTCTTCAAAACTCCACTAGCACTCAAACATACAGGATACTCACATGTCCATAGCGTTATTTCCAAGTACAAAACGTAGGTCTATGCACATTGCGCCAAACAAGCCATGAGACGTTTCTCAGAAACACTTCGATGAGGCCACGGGGTAGATCGCAAAATCCTCCGCGTTCGTCACAACGAAAACTCCTAACACTTTTTGCAGCAGCTGGAACATGTGTTATCTAGCAGCGACAGCCGTGGTGGGCCGAACCACAAAATGCCGCGAAATCGCACCCCACCTGTTTAATTGCTTTAAACAGGCAACTTCCGATTGAACTGATCGGTTGAGCCAAGTCGGAAGATCTAAGAGGGACGCGTATTTGCCGTTGAGCTCTGTTAAGTACGTGAAACGACGAGGTGGAGGGAATTTAGTACATTCTTTCATCTACTTTTCCTGATATGGTATAACCTGCTGCGATTCTAGCTAACAAAATTCTTTGATACGATATACGATGAAAGAAGGCTACCAGATGCATATGCAAAAATTTCATTGCAAAACATAAGAGCACAAAAATATAAAACATTATTTTAATCTAACCAACGCATCAAATACAAAACGTCTTATAAAACCGCTCTCAATAGCTTATGCCAGCAAGTTCCAGAGCAATACTTTTTGGGACTATGAAAAACAGTACTTTACGTTCTTCAGTAGAATCAACTCTGTGTGGTATCCTCAAACAGGCCCACCGAGTCTCCGCTGACTCCCAGCAACGCCGTCAACTTCGCTAGCTATCAAGTCTCGCGTGGCGCTCCAAGGATATCCAAGGAGCAAGGCGAAGAGCTGAGAAGTGACCATCTACAAGACCACAAGCAGTCCAACTTCACTACTACAACCGATGCAACACAATGAGTTACAGTATCATCATATCATTTGCACTGCACAACCAAGCAATAGATTTGATTGAAAATGGCAAAAGGTCCCCGGTATGCAGCACCATTTCTTAGGGCCACAGTACCACCCGTTCTTTATAAGTTGATTTTGAAACACGGCCAGTGCAAGTAGATCATCTGTATCCAGAGACACCAAAGATATTCAGATTCCATCCAACGCGCCACTTAAGGAAACGACGGTCGATGATTCCTGCTCGATGAGTCACGTCTTGGTGAAAACAAAGAGCGCGTCCAAAACAAGTTTAAGGCCCCTCCGGAGACGAGACAGTCGGCTGAGTATGAGTGACGGAACGCGGCAACGCGAGCTGACCTCGCGGCGAGCTTGGCGAACTTATTGATCGTCGAGCGATGGGAACCGTTTGGCGCTTCGATCCTCACCGCCTAACCGCATAATTAACTCTCGCAGGTCATCGGCGTCGAGGCCAAGCAGCGTGACGACGGTCGAGTAGTCGCTGACCACTTAAGACGTATGCAAATTAGAGAGGCGGAAAATCGCGCTCTTCAGGTGCGGTAGGTCCCGTAATTGAGGGTTGAGCTCCTCGAGTTTTTGGCTCCATTTGCACATTTGTTGGTTCGGGAGTGTAACGGCGAGGGGTAATCTATGGGCGCGGTCTTAAATATGTTGGACGGGTGTTCCGACAAAGAACGGCGATTAGTGGAGGAGTAAATAAATGAGTTCGAAGACGGCGAAACCACATGTCTGTGGTGGGCACGAGCTAAGAAGCTAAAGAAGGCCGAAGGGGTTTGGAGAGTTTATTTTATAGCGATTCCGATCTTTGTCTGGTCAATATTAAGCGGTTCTATGCATCACTATCCTATTTTTTCCTTTCCTAACCATTTTCCCTACTTGAGCTATGTAGAGACATCCATGGCCTGGAGGAAATGAGGTTTTCTGACAAAGTAGTTTGTTTGTTGATGTTGACGGTTGACGGTTGAGGAAAAAACGAAACACCCATCAGCCTCTCCGACGGGGACCTGATGGAACCGTCAATCACTACTCCATTGCGGAGAAGACACTAGTCAGAGGCAGAAAAGAAAAAACACGACATTTCTTCTGGTGTTTCTAGAAAAATAAATGCTATATTCTTTATATGACGCTAAGACAAGCGAGCAAGCAGCTGTACTGGCTTTAGGTGGGCGGTAAAAAAGCATAAAGCAGTAACCTTTTCACCAAAATTTACATCCAGGATTTCTAGACCGCGAAATTGTACACAAGAAACACTTAAGCCACGGCGACATTCCCGGCGACATTCCCGGCGACCTTACCTCCGCAATTTAAGCCTCCGATTAGGCACGGTCGAGTTCACCCTACGATGTCCTTATGGGTGCCAACTCAAGTAGAAGTAACACGAATCGGGGCGCGGCCGAAACGAAAGGAAAACAAATCGGATTACGATGGTCCCAGGGGTCAAAATAGAGCACGGAGTGGGACGAAAATAGAAGTCGGACGGCACGCGCACAGGATAAACCCATTTCAGTGGGTCACTTGGGCGTTGGAAGACGTTAACGTATGTGAAGAAGGCGAATTAGAAAGGAAGAGGGAGCCGCTTAAGTCCAAATACGTCGTGGTGTTGTGTTTTAGATGAAGGATGAGTGTGCGCTGTTCAGGTGCGCCTGTAGGTTTCCTCATGCACGATATCTCGCTGGCTTCGGATAACGATTATAACTGCATGAAGGCAAATACGAACTATACAGGACAAAATAGGATTTTCCCAGAAACACTTCTCAAGGAGGTACCCCTCCACTGTTCAGAAATGGTGGATCGACTCAAGTTAAACTCCCTTTGTTTGGGCATAAAGAAACATTACACATTTATTGCCAAGGTCATCTCGGTGGATCGAAAACATGATAGATCTATAAGTTCTGGGCACTCATCGGGTGTATTCGGAAAAATTTCCTTGTGAATGTAGTTCATGTCAATTGCTGTGAGATTGATTGCGAGGTAGAGCGTAGTTCTTAAAGAGGAGACTCAAAAAATCACAAGCTTTATTCAGCACATAATTGCACAATTACATTTGTTCTTTCTTGGACGCGAATTACATAGTAATTTTACTCACAATGACTTCCTCGGGACGTTCCTCGGGTTCGGGGGAAACTGGAACGTTTAGAAGTCTGTCTCGACGCCTTTGTCGGCATACGAATATACACCATTTAATCAGCACAGTCCCAAACAGTCCGAATAAGAATCCTATAGTGGTCCAGCTTGTAAGAGTGATATAAGTGTCCTTAGAAGAGTACCAAGGAGTACAACTCTTGACGTCCATCTGAAAGTAGCAGAAGATTTATCCACTATTCCTTCGTTTCATCAAGTGTCGCTCGGAGGTGACACTTCTGGATGTTTTCATTAACAATGGTAAAATGATTCAAAAAAACGGTTTTATACAGCACATAATACACATTCACATTTAATCTCAACAGTTCACGAAGTCGGGGCTCCATCATCATTACTCGAGACTCCAACACTTGGAAGATCTTCGACCACGGCTCCTCCTT
>JADLIF010000981.1:0-57799 GCA_016648015.1 Steinernema khuongi | reverse complement strand
TCAGACGAAGAGGTCAAAATCTGGTTTCTATCTTTCTTTGACTCAAAACTTCGCATATTTCACGAGTATGGAATCCGCTGCTTGCCCACGAAATGGGAAGAAGTTGTACATCATAAGGGTGATTACACTGAATCCTAACGATGCTTATTCAGCAATAAAATGACGTTTAAAAAGTGGGACATTTTCAATGCACCAACCCAATAGAAGCGTTGCAAAGAGCTAAATCTGGAGCTGGAACTATGTATATAATAAGCTAAACTTTTAGTCACATATAGTGAAAGTAGTAAATAATTCTGTGCTTGTGTGACGCATGGATAGACGCACATCTGCCTGATTGTTCTCCCTTATTTATAGATGGGTTTATAGTTAGATAAAGTAGTCAAGCCGTCCAAGAAACATCCACCAGATTATAATGGAAACAATTTTAGGCCTGCGCATTCTAAAATTATAATGTTCAATAACATAAAATGTACTTGGAAATTTATTGTGTCAGGACTTTGGGTTTGTACTTCCGCTTTAGAGCATATGAACACAAGGGCATCCCTCTAAATGCAGCTTGTCCCAGCTAATGGTTGGTGTTAAGACGCGCAGGGAGAAAACACCGAGAAAACACGCCACAGATCAACTAGAAGGTTTTTTCTATTTTCTAACTATTTTCGGCTTCGATGGTTGACACCTGTGCAGTTTGGATAAAGTCCGCCTCAAGTGCGTCACGAATGAAATTCAACAAGCAGCTAGGCCTAATGCTTTTTAGAGCACAAACACCGCCTGATCCTGTTATCCTACGTATTTTTCCGGTTTGTAACCACAAGGCTCTGGAGTCACAGATGAAAAACAAGAAGTTCCAATTAATGTGCGGATTAAATTTAAAATAGAAGCAAAATGGCATTTTCGCTTCTATAAGTAGTATTGAAATGCGGGATTTGTCATTCCAGCAACCTCAAGAAGCGAGACATGAGAAAAAAATGACAAACGCTTCTATAATTCCGCAAGAAGAGATTATTCACAATCTCGGAATTCTAGAAATTTCAAACTAAGAAAACTGCTACTTGAGGTTGATGGAATGACAAGTGTAAAGGACGGTAAGAATACCCATATTTCATGGCCCGCCTCCTTCTCCTTGAAGGGCGAGGTTTAGGTAGAGGTTCATAAACTGCTGTGTGTGCACGCACTAGCAGTGTTCACTCCCAAGAAGAGAATAACAGAAGGCGAGGGCAACCGTCCGCGTGAGTGCAGTGTTTGAAACGTTTACGAGGCTGGCGTCTTCCAAGAAGGTTTGCACGCATAAGAAGCCAATTTGCGTGAAGCATTTCCTACACCCCTTTGCGTTTTATTTTCCTCTAAAAAGCACAGTAACGTCTGAATTAACAAAGCCCAGCTCCTTGTGCTAGAAGACTCCACATTCATTAATCTCCACAGGCACAGGACTAATCTTGCCCTTGGATCTTTTGATCTACAACTAAGAAAGTTCCAGAAAAGTTTATGGTTTGCGCTAGAACTTTGAGCAGTAAATGTAGCAGTGTCAGTATTATTTTCCAAGAGGGGCTTAGGCTATAATTATACAGCATACCTGAGACTCTAGTAGAGCGCGAACAGAAGTTTGGCCTTCTTAGAGTAGTGCTTTGTGGGAACAAAGTTGTTCAAGATCTCTGTGGTGAAAGTGAAGCCATGCTTGTGGACCAGGAAGACAATAATACCATGGAAATAACATTCTTAACATTTGGACACACACGTCAGTAATTTAAATTTAATATTTCCTCTTCTTACGATGGTGGTGCTTAAGACATGATCTACGGATTTGGAAAGTTTATGATGTAAAAAAACGTAAAGCCGGAAGAAGAGCTCACTCAAGAGCTCACATAATTCAAGAACCTCCACATGACAGTGCATTGAGTAAGACGTCTTTGCAAAAGCTACCCTAATGAAGAGATATAAGGATAGCCTTGCACTTACGTATAAGTGCAAGAAGCGATGGTATACGGTAGGTGGCCGGCTGCAGAAGTACGAGACGAAAAAAGAAAAACATGGAGAAATGTTTTGAGAGTGGGCAAGGTCCTCTGTGCTTTCGATGATCCTATGGAAAGCCGAAGGTAATAAGAAATTCTTAGAATGGGTCCAAAATTTTCATTAAATGGAGAAAGGACAACAACATGTTTACGCTCTGGACGATTCTTGAGCCGTGCTACAGTATATAATATAGCACTTACTTTAGCAACATGGAAATATGCAGACTAACGATAAGGGAGCTTATCCCCAAGGACCAAGATGTCGTCAAGTACCGATGTGTTGATATAACAAACAAAAGCCAAATTTCTTACATAAAATAGCAGAATAGTTGTATGGTGCTGATTTCGTGTGCCACAGAATTATGTCCATCACCCAACAATAAAGATCACTGAAGAGCATATCCGAATAGCAAGCAACTGCTCTACTGTCACCATCCACTATATATCCAAGCATGTATAATACTACAGAATTAAATCAAGAATCGCACTTCACAGCTGTCTTGAATAATGAGGAACAGGTACTTTGGCTACTATTTTCCTTTCCGCGCACCAGGAACATGTTATGCAGCAACATCTCCAGACATTGTGCCTGTGCGCAACTTGGGCAAAGGGAATTCAGAAGAATCGCTTCAGAGCATCCTCATTCAGCGATTTGAATGCATAACAAGATGAGGTAAAAGCGAGGCCAATTCGACGTCAAAATAACAGTGCAGCTCATTAATTATTTTTGTGGGCGTTCGCTACATTTCAGAAACCTCCAGTTTATGGTTACTGAAAGGAACTGAAACTTGTACTTCCGTATGGAGTGCAAGCAGGCCGTGCAGATGTCAAAACACGTTTTGGAAGGTTCTGCTCCTAATGGCTGAGGGTTCAAACTTAAGTGAGCTCTTATGAGCGCCTAAGGAAGTAGCGCTATTTCCCATAACCCTTTCAATTATGGGCACAATTTGTCATATAATAGCTGGCAGTTTATTAAGTTGAATTATTAAAAAGTTATTAGCATCCTCCGACGGTTCCTTCGCTGCACCAGATTCCCTGGCGGTCAAAGAGGAAAGGAGCAAGGTCGTTGTCGATGATAACGCGGAACCATCCCTCTCCCTCGTACTTGCCCTTGGTCTCCTTGGCAGGAACCCACTCTCCGGCGGCCGTCTGCTTCCAGGTCTTGAAAGTCCAGGGCTTGGTGTTGCAATCCTTTCCTTGGATCTGCAACAATTCCGCGTTAACATGACCACACCCTATGAACAAACCTTGATGTCGCGGTCACCCTTTCCGGTGAAGGTGATCAGCTCGGACTGCTGGTGGATGGCGGGAATGAACATCTGGAACCGGAAGGGCGTCTCCGTGCGCGAGCGCACCTTCACGGTGATCTTGCAGGCCTCGAGCCCGACGGCGAGGAGAAGACAGCAAAGGGCGAAAGATTGCACTCGCATGTTAACTGAATGGATCACAAGTGTCGTACCGTGATTTATAGACGATAAGTGGGTTAGGAGGTGCGTGTGCGTGGGGAGATCTGTTACGATTGTTACGGTCACATGGAAGAGCGAGAGGTGAACTTTGCGAGAAGAAGGGCAGATTTATGATGCGCGCGGTGCACTTGGTGTATGATGAGAGCAAACCTAATGTTGTCACGTAACGGAAACCAGATCAAAAGATCTAAAGCGTGATCAACTGTTAGCTCCAGTTTAAATATGTGCCAATATATCAATGCAGGAAGGTTTTCTTGAATACTCCACTGCATTTGACCGTCTTGCTATATTTGTGGTGTAACCAGGGACTTCTTCTGGGTTGATATTGAGATGTGAAAAAGGAGATGAAAGTAAAATGTGTAAATATGTACTGGAGAGTAACATGACCTTAGCTAATACATAGTTGAATTCTCGAGGACGGAGGATAGAAATTTCTAAGACTGCAAGGCCTTCGTGCAATGTGTTCATTGATTTGAGGAGGGATGCTCTCATATCTTCTATTATTCAGCACAGTCAAGTGCAATTGGCTCTATATCTTACATGGATAATTCGTGGAAATGTTCATTCCCTATCTCCTAACTTTTCGTGCGTGTAAGATAAGAAAGGACTCGGACCTTGCCTTCGCTCACTCAATATTCAAGAAATCCTTTTGAATTGTGCCACTTTCCTAGAGCCTGTATCGCTTTACAAACTCGTTTCAAAATTCGTCACCTACATACGTCTCTACGTGCTGACCCCAAAACTGCGTTTTTGCACGTCTCCTTTTCTGTGCTTCTACACACTTCCGCTGCCACCTTATCTCTCGACTGCCGTGCACGAGCGCAACGTGACTCCTCGAACGATATTTTTCACGTACCTGCGACGAAGAGGAGTGAGTTACAAGCATGCACTCCTCATTTCACCTAACCTCATGTTACCCAACCGACATGGAGGTATAGGGAAAAGAGGTGTGCATACTTGCGACCGAAGCTGCAGGGAAGGATGGTCAGTGAGGGGACATTTTTATATTCTTGCAATGAGTTCATGAGGTGGTGAATGGTTTATCAGATGACATAATGACAATTAGACTTCGAAATTTACCAATTGTTTGGAAACGACATCCGCCAATACTCTGATTCCTTCGGCGGAGTCGTTGAGGCAAGGAATGTACACGAACTCTTCACCTCCGAGCTCCCTAAACAGATATGTTTTCGAGGAAACAACCCATGCACCTACAGGAATTGATCCCTGACGTCCATCTCAAGCTCCTCCAGTGTCTCGAGGCAGTCGCTGCTGAATCCGGGCGCTACCATCGCCATCTTCTTTATTCCAGACCTAAGATCAGAGATCATGAATTGTTTCGGAGGGACTTGACCTACTTGGCGAGCTCGAGAGTCAGATCCTCGGTGTAGGGCTTGGTCCACTCGAGGTTACCCAGTCGGGACTGGAAGGAGGTAACCAGGTCGGCGCTTGTGACGCCACCTTTAGCCAACCGCTCCTTGAGCAGTTCAGTCGTCTCGTGGCACTGATAGCCGTAGGGGTCTCCCTTCTCCTGGTACTGTAGCGGGATTCCGTGATAGGTGACGACGATCACCTCGACATCTCCCGATTTTCTGAGTTTTTCTTCAATGGTATTTGCGATGGTGTCGATGAAGACGGGGTTACGGTAGTAGGCGGGTACAGTGCGGATGGCCATCTGATGGCGCTGCTTCAAGAGGGCTTGGAATGCCTAAAATATATTTCATGCATTCAAAAAGTTCTAGTGCACAACACATGTATCGGAAGCAGCAAAATTGGCGAAGGGGAAGGTTTTCGTGGAAGATTACATCTGCTGATGCCCATGTACGAGTCAGCTACTTGTTGTTTGTTTAGATAAGCGACATTTGACTCCTTATCAACCTTCCCCCACCTACGACAGACGCTCAAGATAGCAGCTTGAGATAGAGCTTACCGCATCGCACATAGAGGCCGTCGTGGTGGCGGAGTACTGGGGGTAAAGGGGGAACAGCACCAATCGGTCACATCCTGCCTTCTGGAGTTCCGCAATGCCATCGGCAATCGAAGGTTCACCATAGCGGAAGGCCCAGTTAACAACCACCGAATTCCCTTGGGCTTCTAGAGCTTTCTGGAGATCGTTCGCTTGATTACGGCTGATAGTCCTCAGAGGTGATTCGTCCTTTTCCATGTTCCAGATGGCCCTAAGCGTTCAATTGTCAATGGAAAATGTTGTCTTCAACTCACTTATAGCACTTTCCCTTCTTGAAAGGTCTAAAGGGAAGAATGAAGAGGTAGAGAATAGGATACCAAATGGCCCTTGGGACTTCGATTATCTAAAGGAGCATTATGAACGCGGTTGAAGCATTACAACTCACTCGTTTGTCGAGCAGGAACTGTTCGAGATACTTTCGCATAGGCCAGTAGGAGTAGCCACTGGGGGTTCCGGTGTTGGTCAGAAGAATGCCAATCTTCGGCCTAGGCGGCAACTTGATCTAAACATCAAAGTTAGAAGGCTCTTAAAAGTAACACATACCAGCTGTCCTCCGGACTGCTCCAAAAGAAGCTTCGCTCGATCCGCCAGCACTCCCATCACACGTCGTGTCAGAATAACCATCTCGGCGCATGAAATACCCGGCACGTAATCAGCGAGCGCTCCACGCACTCCTAAGTCGTGCTCTTATCATGGCTACATGCAGGGAAAGAAAGGGAAGATAATATGATGCAAACAGATGCGTTTTATGAATAAAATCTCGAAAAATCAACAAAAATAACAAATTAGCTCGTCAGAACTTGTCCTTCCGGAAAACAACAACAGTGGAAGTGACTCCGACGCGACCTCCGAAGGAAATCGTGTGGCTGGCGGCCACTTCTGAATCGAACTGCAGATCTTCACATTGAAACAGCTCGATCAGTTCGTCTCTAAAAGTGCGACGGCCACAAAACGGCTACAGAATGACGTCAATTCAACTTACTTCGTAAAGTTGCAGGAGCATATGACGAAATAGCGCGGTTCTAGGGGAATGTCCGCCATGTCGTTCTGCTTGAGGAAGGATACGATCGAGTTACGGTAGTTCTTGAGGCGTTCATTCCGGTCACCGGCCAAACTGATTGCGTCCCAGGTACCTTTGTCAAGGATGACGTCGAAACGGTTGCGGAGCTCCTCGTCCGACTCTTCCTTAATCAGATCGGTGACGAGAAACTCGATCTCCACGTCTCCGTCGTAGTCATCTTGCTCAGCGAGCTCCTTGGACAGCTCGATCGCGCCTTCAGAGTAGTCAATGCCAGTCAGCTTCGTGAAGCCTTTCTCGCGCTGAAATAGCCCATGGAGAAAGGAGAAAGGAAAAAGAGCAGGGGGGAAGAGAACAAATAAACAGGCCAAAAACCACTCGGCGATCGCGGTCAAACGTCAGTGCGCGAAAATCGATTGGAAAGCGTAGGGGGAAGAAGAATAAAACTCGGATCGGAGAGGTCTTCGGGGTGAGAGCATGACGACTATGTAGTTTCTGGCGGCGTATCTCTATCACCTCTCGCTATCTGCTTTCGGTGTACAGCGAGACAATAGTGATGATAGACACAAAGTAGCGGGCCGAAATATGGTTATTTCGGCGCCACGCAGCGCGTGAAAGCCTGCGGAAGTAAGCCTTACGGCGAGATCAACGACTCTGTGGTAAAAAAGTAAAGCTACAGAAGATGGACACTTTTGGAATACAGAGCATGAAGCCACCCGAGAAGTTATGGAAAACTCACTAATCTCCGCAGCATCGATCCATTCCCAGTGCCGACATCCAGG
Organism: Steinernema khuongi; assembly: GCA_016648015.1. Taxonomy (NCBI): domain Eukaryota; kingdom Metazoa; phylum Nematoda; class Chromadorea; order Rhabditida; family Steinernematidae; genus Steinernema; species Steinernema khuongi. The sequence goes on along the minus strand of JADLIF010000981.1, from coordinate 50,561 downwards.
ATTGCCACGTCCTTGTCGACCTTTTGTTCCAGCAAGAATTTTATCACCCGATTTTCAGCTGATCGCCCGAACCACACCTCGCCTTCATCACCGTTCTCGGTAAAGTTCGACAATTCCAAATTGTAGCGCTGGTCCCAGCTGAAATGTGGACAGAATCAGTAAAGAACAAGGCTGAAAGAAACTCACAATTCCTTAGTTCCAAGCGCAGAGTCAAATTGCTCCTCCTCGCCTTCGCAGTCACTCATGATTCACCTGAAATCACAGCAATGTATAAAACTCACGAGTATTGATGGAGCGGGGAAAGCATGCGCGCGATTTGCGATGAAACGCAAAAAAGGAGGTGAGGTGTGCAATGGTGAGTAATCCGGTGGGAAGGACAAACTGGCGCGGTGCGATGAACAACAGGTATGACAAGCAGCAAGCAGGGGATGATGGAGAGCGCCAATACAGTATACACAAACCGTGCTTTCTGGACTGTTAAGGGACATATGAGGAAAGACGAACAGATGTATGGATGTCAAAAACTTGAAACATAACCACAGCCCTTGAAAAACTTCATTAATTTTAGTGAACCGCTGGAACAGTACAAGGTCTGGACGAAGCCACAATGGAATCTACAATATGTCAACTACAAGAGATAGCTTTTTATTAACAACTGTTTAGGGAACAGCGTAATATCGAGTGCTAATGTACAGAAGGTGCATAGGATATCTAGTTGTAAGTACAGAATCATGACAGAATAATTTCGCATTTTTTTGTTGACCACAGTGCATAGTGAAATGAAAGACACTTGCAGGACGAAAGAATTAGATTTGTATGACAGGTATGAATCCGAAAGAACAGTGAACAGAGAAGAGGACACTGCAGTAGGAGGAATGAAAGAACGGAGTTTTGGTCGGTCCAGCGACAGAGATTCACGGATTTCAAACTGGAAAACGAGATAAGACGCTAGGAGAAGAAACCATGACGCTGTGACGGACTGGATGCAGACCGTGGTGGAGGAGGCGTGATTCTGCACGGCACGGAGGTGATAACGCAGGGCTTCAAGAGGAGCCGCTGGGCAGGCTGGACAGAAGTTGACACTGATGAGGAACGTCTAGTCGAAGCTAGTCGAAAGACTTGGGGTTCTGAGCCAGGTTCTGATGAATGAGGGATGGCCAGTTTGCCGATACGAATGAGTCGGATGGGCTGCGCATTGGCGAGCGAGTTTTGAGGATGAAGCATGCGACCCACAGCTGGCGGTGAGCACTTTGAGGTTTTCGGCGATGTTGATGACTGCTGATACTGTTGTTGAGATTCAACTGTTGACACAAGAGATCCAGTGATTCCTGACGTCGAAGCAATCGACCTTGCTTCTACGTCAGTTTGAACTGCTTGTGGTGCTGAAGGCACTTGCGGTGGCGATAGACCATCACGCGGAACAACAGTGATTGACTGTTGCGTGGCAAAGGCATGCGTTTGGACGACTGGAGATGGAAGGTCTTCGGTAGATGTAACATCTATTTCTTCACAGGTGTCGGTTGGTGAAGTGGATTTGTCTCCATGTATTGCGACTGGAGAAGGACACTTTACCGGAGTTGTAGGAACGATGGCGTTTGGAGTTGGTACCGGCTGTAGAGCGACGGGCTCTATCAAGAGAGCTCGCTTCATGTCCGGATTATCTGAGATAGGCTGTGCAGCTGCTTGTACATGTCTTTTTCTCAGACGTCTCTGAAAGTAGCTTTGTACATAGATCGTCCCGATCCTTTATACTTGCCTTGTACCTACTATACTCGTTCTTAAGATTCTCTGTAAGCGAGCCGTATGACGGGTGTACGAGCGCGTAGGGAGATTTCTGAATCGAAATACATGTTTTTTTACATCACTGCTTCCACAGCTTACCGCTTCGAGCTTATCCCATCGTCTAAGCTCACTGATAAGCGTCTGCATTCCATGTTCGATGTGCTTTGGAAGCCGCTCATCAGCTTTCCTGTATTTCTTGACCATCTGAAGGATGACGCTGGCGGCATAGCGGTTGCAAAGCTCAAAGGATGGATAGCGGAATCGAACATTGATTTTCTGCTCCTCCTCTAAGGCATTGATCTTGATTTGCATTTTAATGTTCTGCCAATGAAGAAAATTGCCGCCGAATACCAGTGAGTCCACAGGGGTGTACACGGCATGAATCCATCCACTCGGGATGAGCAGAGTTTCGCCTTCTTTTACAACCACCTGAATGAGTTGGTCATGTTATGAACTACGGAAGCGTATCTACCCTATAGGTCTTGACGCCTTCCTGGTCGCCAAGGAAATTTTCATGCCTGGACGGGGACAACTGATGCTGGTGATAGATGGCGATGTTTTCGTCCGTGGGCTCCATTATGTAGAATATCTTTTCACCCTTGAAGACATTGTACCAGACGCTGGACCCGCCGAAATCGATGTGGTAGTCGGTAAAGGAGCCTCCCATACCAGCCAAGCAGAAAAGGGCCACGTCAGGTCGCGCTTTTTGATGTTCGTCATACGGATCGTACATCTCCGTGGGTCTGTTGCACTGTTTGATCCATTGAAGCTCGCTAGAGAAGTCGTTTTCTGGAAGGAATAAGATAGAAGAAGCTCTACTAGGAGATACTTTAACTGATCATACTGCCCAAACATTTCAATTCTCAAAACTCAGTGACTTTGAAAAGCACCTACCCTTCAGAAGATGCTTATAGGCGGTATGGGTCACTTCGGGCCAGAATCTGTGCACCCAAGAGAGTTCTCCAACGAGAGTGGGTGGAGCGATCAGCTCAGCCATCTCTGGGCAGGTCGAGAACTCCAGACTTAGAATATTGTACAGCCGATCGCGATTATTGCTTTCGAAGAGATCAAGGAATCTGCCGAGTGTCATTGGGTACGTGTTCTGTGCGTAGACGTCGATGGTGTCAACAGACCGTTCGCGGCCTAAAGACTCGTTCAGAACACTTCACATTAGTCGCCTACCCATGAGCTTCGCTACATCGGCCAGTCCAAAATTGTCGTCGGGCACTTTCATGCCTAACCCGTCTTTGTTTTTGATTTTGTAGGGTATTGTCCAAGCTTCATTGAGACTGAAGTCCTTCTTTAACTCGTGGCCGTTCTCCAGCACTTTGACCATGCCAGGCGGAGGCTCGGGATACTCTTTCTCACGAAGGAGGAACAATTCCACCCATTTAGGCGTTCCCGTCTGCACCTTAAGATGATCTACGTTCGACTTGTAGAATTCGAATCGATGTCGATTTGCTACCTTCCTTTCTAAAGACAATATTTGCTCTGTTGACATGATGCGAGTTATCTTACTTATCGATGGGCCATGCTCTGGTAAACAGGAAGGACAGTGGTACTTATCGATTATGAGAATCTCCCACTCCTCTATGTCAACACATCTAAATCAGATCATAAACTTCAACAAATTCCAAATGTGTCACATACGAGTAGTGATACCACTTCTCACAAACATCGCAGCAGATCCAGTCACGCCGCATATCATCTTCATCCTCAGACGGCGAAGGCGACGTTGATGAGGCCTCTCTAGATCACGGAGCTCACAGAAGTAAATAAGTGCGACGCTTACCTAAGATGTTTCATGATTTTGCAGATGTCTGCCTCGCATGGCTCTTCAGCCGGCTGCGCTTCCGATTCTTCATTTTCGTCAATTTTTCTAGCTTTCTTCGGAGGCTGTCCCATGCACACAGGCAGTAACGAAGTTGAAAGACCTGTAATCGGTGAGAAACACATGACGTCGCGACACTAGAAGCGGTAAATAACTCGGCAACTCGAGCAGCCTACTCAACCCGATTGTCTCATGAGCAGCACGTAGCGTCGTCGGGCAGACAGACAGACCGTCGCTGCTCGTCGCTGACGATTGGCAGAGTGACAATTACTTACAATTCAGGAAGATCGCTGCAAGACACCGACAAGTGATGGATAGAGGGGAAATTTATTCTGAACAGTCAAGGGACTTTATCGGGTAGCCAGGTGAATTTATTGGGGATATGATCTTGCGAAACTACGGCAGGATTTAGCTGACTTATTTGGCCAGATGACGGTTGATGATATCGTCGAGGAGAGCCTCCAGGGTCTCATTAGTTCCTTTCAGTTGTGCGATGACCTGCTTCGACCACTTGAAGTACTCATGGACACGACGCTTGTCCCAGCCGATCGGAGTAGCATGCTCCAAATCGCGAAGATTGTAGAGCTTGTCGGCGAGATGAACGAGCTTCGCCTGAAAACCAGAATTTTATCAGAGGAAGCGCTGAAGTCGATACCTTATGCGAATGCTTAGAGCCGTTATCGATCTGAGCCTGTTTTCTCAAGTGCTTGGCGAGAGATTTGTCATCGGTACATTCGCGAACGATGTTGCAGATCTGAAAAGAGACATTCGTATTCGAAAGCGCTGTGGCTGAATACCTCATCACCAAATAGCTCCTTGATCTCCTCGAAAGTGGCCTTCGTGTCCTCGACCGTATCGTGGAGAATGGCAGCGGCCAACGTGGCAGCATCGGAAACCTTGGCTTCCTCGGACAAGATGCGCGCGACTCCTGAAAGAAAAACACAGTTTACGTGGTCCCGAAGGCTGCTTTCCTGTTCCAGTCGGTGATGCCTCCAGGAACCTTACAATGTTCGCCCCGAGGAAACCAGTTTTGCAATCTTTTAAAAGTCAAAAAGTCAAACGTCACATTTAATAAAATCCCGGCTGGAAACAAGCATACCTAGAGGATGATTGATGTACGGCGTTCCGGCAAGGTCCTTCCGCTTCTGGTGGCGATGGCGCCTGGCGGCGTAGTCGGCCGCCTTGATCACCAAGTTCAGATCGACGGGCCCGCCATGATTGCTCGAGTCACTGGGCGCGTCCGGCGGGCCGGGATAGGCCGGCGGTGGCAAATCGGGGTACAGGCTTTCGCCGTTCTTCTCGTCCAGCGGAACCGATGACTTCAAGGGATAGTCGCTCATCTGAAAGTAACCGGATTCATGGGAGCTCAGACGCGTCGGATGATCTGTAGTGGACCAGATATGGGGACAGTTTGGATTAAGACGCACGGAGAGTCAGAAAGTGAAACCGCCACGGTTGGAGTGGACGACGCGATCGATCCGTTCGGATGCGTGTTGCTTTTGCATCGCGTCAGCGGAGGGGTGAAGACAAGAAGACCGGTTGCGGCAAACTCGCGAAATCGGGGTCAGCGTTTCTGCGGAAGGCGCTTTACGATATAGGGAGCACACTCATTGCGGTTATAGTTATGCGGTGGTCTCTTGAAGAAACTGGTAAACGTCAGACCGTGGCGTCTTAACTGAAGTGCTTTGTAAGTGTTTTTTAAGATCCGGGCCATTTCAGAGTGGTATTGGTGCCTAAGTGAACTGGTAGAAATCTGCTTCTCTGTCCATAGGCATAGTAACGGAATACAATGTTTTGTACACAATGCTCAACAATGTTTTGCAGCAAAAGGCGGAGTAAAAACATCGATCCAACAGGTTCTTCTAATTCCAGAGCTCACTGTTCATCGCCTAATATAAAATCGTTAGGTAAGTGTCGTTATGTGGTTCTCTCCCTTGTTCATGTGTGTCACCACTTCCACGGCATGGATGATTCCAATGATTTCTGATTAGATAAAATCGTGAATGTTCATGCTAAGGTCTCGATAAGGCCCGTAAAGTTTCAGCTAATGCGAACAGTAGCACGTGGAAATGTGAATATATGCTGATAGTCACATGGTACAAGATCAGCAGGGTCAAATTATTGTTTGGGGGCAAAAAATGGAGTTCTATGGAAACCGGTTTGCCGGGTAGAACAGGATGTTTGATGTGCATTTAAGAAAATGTGTTCAATGTTGTGAAATGAGATGTTACCGAGTACGATTAACTTTAATGGGATTGAATAAGATTAATTATTGCCTTCAAAGTGAGAGAACATATAAGATTTTAGCTTCCTCCTAAGAAGAAAACTGCATTTCAATCAAAGTCCATGTTTGATCGAATCGACAAACGGTTTGTATGTTTAGATGTTTTGCAAAACACACAATGATTCACGACTACTTACTTAAGAATTTCCGGTTTGATGCGATGTACCTATCACGACCTTTGACCTCTCTGCCATACAACCATTTCCAGAAGACTTTTTAACATTGCCGCCCGTGCCACGGAAGCTAAAGTACACACGCTTTCACACACGTTTTCTGCCCGAGCCAAAGGTCCTTTTGTGATACCACAAGTTTCATAGTGTTTCCTCTGCAAACGGTGCGTTGTGTAGCACGCCGAGTTGCCCCTTACGGCCCTTATCACCCCTCCGTCCGTGTGTTTTCTGATCCCAGCAACGTTGGGGAGGACCGTCCTATTGCCGGAGGCTGGAGGCGTCTCCCTATATAACCGCGCTGCCCAGGCCGTGCTTCTCCACATTTGCTATCTGTTCTTAAAGCGGCGCTGTTGTACGCCGACGACGGCGATGAGGAACCAGTTCTGCGCGCTCTCCCACGATTTCCCTTCTAATATGTTTCCTATTGTTTTCAGTAGTTTCAAGTTGAAAAATGACTTCCATCGAGATTTTCGACGTTAAGGACACCCTCGCCCCCGAGTTTGAGAAGGTGAGGTTGAGAGAAGTGGTGCTGGGTCTATGAGGCGAGATTTCTAGTACAAGCAAGGAATGGCCAACGCCAGCGAGAGTCTGAAGGAAGCTTATGAGATCTTCAACTCGGTGAGCTTTGCCACCAAGGAGGACTGGAAGAAGGAAACCGAGCAGAACGGTGATATCGTTTACTCGAAGAACATCAAGTATGGAAAGCTGTTCACCCTCAGCGTAAGTTTTTTACGTATTCAAGGAAAACATATTTTTCTGGGACGACTGGCCTTGCTTTGAGGATAGTGGATAAGTCACTACCAAAGTGAAGCACCAAGGTCCATTCTTGAGACATTTGTAAGATACTTATGAGAAAGAGATCAGAGATTGCCTACGTGCAATTTTTCTTGGAAAACTTGCAAAGCAGTTTTCTCAAAACCCAAACTGATCGATCAAACCGATCACAGAACTAATTGCGCTAATCGATTAACCCTCGACTATACAAACTTCTATGTTTTAGTCTGAACTCCCTCTCGACTGCGAAACGGTCTTCAAGGACAACTGGACCGGAATCGAAAACCTTTCCCAGTGGAACCCCAACTACGCGTTCAGCCACAGCTTCAAGACCCTCACTGACCATGCTGATCTCATCCACGTGGGTTCTTTCTGTACATTAGGGTAGTTCAAGAGAGAGTTTTAGTACGGAAACAACGACATGATGGTCGTGAAAGGACGTGACTTCGTCGTCGGCCGCATGTGGCGCAAGATCGGAGACGCCTTCTTCCTCTCCGGACGCAGCTTCGAGACCCCCGACATCCCGGAGTCGAAGAACAACGTTCGCGCCGTGCTCCACCTCGGCGCTGGCCGCTTCCAACCCCATCCCAGCGACCCGACCAAGTGCAAGGTGGACTTCATCATGTGCTTGGACTTCAAGGGATGGATCCCATCGAAGGTGATCAACGCCGTCATGGGCAAGATGATGATCCAGGACGCTGAGGTGAACAAGAAGCGGTGCGAGCAGATGCGCGACGCCAAGAACGCTTAAGTATTAATGGGATTTCGGTGATGACGTGTACCTTCTATTTATTGTATTGATTGGAGAGTCTCCGCTAGATGATGATAAAGGAAAGTGACAGTCGGGTGGTGATAAGTGGCACGTGCAAGTCGGCGAGTTAAAGTCTAGCAGAAATGATCGCTTTCCCCGGATGTGGAGAGGTTATGGGAGAAAGTAGAAGATTCCTTTCATGTTGCAATAAAGCATTCATTACAGGTGAAAAATCAATAGATTTAGATCTTTGTCAACTGTTTGGACCACAGAAAAGAAGAATGAAATCACTCCGACAAGAAGTTAAGGAATAAGCTAGTTATGCGTTATCCTGAGTTATGCTTAGGATTACAGCTAAATTTGTGTCAGAAAAACTGATTTATGTTATCAAATGATATCACATCAATTCGATTCGTACTTTATGGCGATGCAGTTGCAAGGTTCTTACAGATACAAAGTCAAAAGCTCAACTATCGATAGTCGAAAGGTCATAAGACCCGATGCTAAGCACTGCGGCAAACACACAGTTGCTTTAATTTTCACACCGAGACTATTAAGTCTTAAGGTGTACAGTATGTTGAAAAATGGAAAGGCTTCGTCGAAATGTAGACGTGGCAAAACGCCATATTTAAAAACATATTTAAGGATTTGTAGTAGACCAACATTAGCATCAAGGTTTTGGTAAATCTTTGCCTTGCTTATATAGAAAGATGATACATGCAAGAGAATGTATCAGAAAGACAGCAACAAGTTCTGAATAATTGTTAAAGCTGGTACTCCAGTACAAAACGTAACGTAAAATGTAAAAAAATAAAAAGTGTTTTCACTCAATATGTAGGAAGATAATGCAAACTGCTAGTGACTCCAGTTTGTGGTGTCATGCTCTGTTAGGTGTTTGCTCCATGCAAAGGTTTCGTAATAGAGTTGAGAACAGCCAAAATAGCGATGACGCATTCTCTTTCAATTGGCTACGGCAGCTGTTCGCTTCAAAAGATTGCGAAATCAATGACGTCATCATGCAGATTTCGTTCAAATATTTTAAGGAAAACATGGGATTTTATTGGAAGACATGCAACATTTAATTCGCGGAACTAATCCCAGTGTCGACAAAATACCTGTCGTATATATCGGGAAAATTTTCCGATGAGAGTAATCGACTGGTCTACCGAAGACGTCAACGACTTATCGTAAATCGCAGATAATCGCACAGCAGAGGTGAGAAAATCACGCGCGTTTATCAACACTATGAAGTGGACAGTGACAAAAGTCTCTACGGGGTCAAAAGACTTCAGATACTTTAACGTTACACCACGGAACGAATGCTAACAATGCAAGGTATATTTGCCACCATCATTAGATCAAATATGCTTTTTGATCATGCAGGCCAATAAGCAAAAAATTGGGACCCTGCTTAGACATAAACGACAATGGCACGTACCTTGAATCAGATGGTTTTGAGAGTCCTGTACAACACACAGGCTCGCGTGACGGCATGGGACTTCCTCGGAGCCCTCGCGACGACCGAACAAACAGAAACACGAAAAGCGCCGACGGCACGCTGGGCGTTCACTCTGACCGTCTCGCCTCCTCTGGGGCGCCTCTTTGCCCTTTCTACTTTCGCTGAGCGCGCCGTGAGAGCGTTCGCCTTGCAACCATGTGCCGCGTTGTCGGAGTCCGCTAAAAGGACAAATGCACTTTGACGGAATAGATCTAAAAAGAGAGGCGATGTAAACATTTGCGAATTGGCGAGTTTGTTCGCTGTGTCACAAGTAGCACATTGTTCACCAATCGACAGAAGAGCATTGACAGTTTTTTGGGAGACAGTATCCCTTACGTTTTTATCGACAAGTCATCTGCTGGCGGTTAAGTGCCTTGAACCTTTCAGAACCTCATCTGTTTTTGAAGAATCTGTTCCTCAACTCGAGACAGTAGGCGTCCTGCGTAGTTCGACATCTCCACAGAAAGGGAAGTTACTTTCTCATGTAATGGCTGTTATGAAGCACTTGGAACCGATTCCCATGAACTGACAAAAAAAAATGAAAGAGAAAACGCTAAAGGTCAATGATATTTTAAGCTTTGGTATAAAGTCACGTAATTACTTGGTTATTAGTGTCAAAAGCCACTCTATTTTTAAGTAACTCGTGCTGTTCACGTCACTAAGGCACCAAAAAGCACTCCATGACCACTGTTTGCATTGCAGATCGTAAACAGAAACTGTCTTTAAAGATACACCTACGTGATGATGGACCAAATTGAACTCCTGGTGGCTTGTTTTAACTCCCAAGATTTTATTATTAATTTTTTTTAGCTGATATGCAAATAATCGGCCATAAGCTTCGCAAAAGTGGCGATCGAGCACACGCGCCAACCAAACAGGAAGGGATAACGCCGACGGCCCGCTCACACGATAGCTGTGACAGTTTCTTCACCAGCGTTGACCGTGCCACATCGTCAAAATGCGTTGAGACAAAGTATCTAAAAAGGCGGTCGCATAAGGTGTTAGTCGGGAAAGATTAGATCGCGAATTTTGGAGTTATTCTATCGCTAAATACATATAGGACGTTCAACCGCACTGCTGTACAAGCCGCCATAGCTCAGTCGGTTAGAGCGTGGGTCTAATAAGCCCAAGGTCGCAGGTTCGACCCCTGCTGGCGGCAAATCTTTTGTAGCAGGTAAACAATAATGAGTGAAGGAGCACTTAGGATTTCAACATTTGCTTCGCTTTTCCAATAAGTCTCCAGATTTAGAAGGAAGTTAGTGTCCAGAGACCACAGGTGTGCACTTCCGTACGCGCTATCGCTCCCGACAAGGTGCTAGCTGACCACAGAGCGGCTTTTCGAATTTTATCGCATCACGTTTGCTCACTGATAATTGGGAACATCGTCAAAAAACACATCGGGAATCGGAGTAAACAGTCACAGTTCATTCGGTCTTTCAACTATCAGCCATGCGGTTCGCCCTCCTACTACTCTTCGTCCACTTTTTATTCGGCGACTCAGCGCCAGTCTTTGAACTCAGAACCAGCACCTCTACTCAGGTCGACTTCACCAGCTCTGCCTCCCCCACAAGAGACGATTCAAGCGAGGTAGTCACAGCATCTGAGTCAGCGTTGCAGCAAGACGCTGTTTCGGACTATGTTCTAAATGTGCTACTGAGGCAATCGATGCTATATTTATGTGTGGCGATGACTATCTTTGTTGTGCTAACAGTTGTCGCTGCTTTGAGGTCTCCGCTGATTCGAAAATAGATCTTGTTTGCCGAAGTTTATGTACATGTGTAAATAATACTCTTGTCTTAAATTTCTTGTCATGTACAGTTGTGTAAATTTTGAATAAATTTGTATCTTTCGAAAATTCTCTGAATAGGCTTCAGTGTTTCGATATCGCTTAAAAGTACTCACTCAATCATGCAAGAGCCAAAGGTCCGTGTATGTTGACAACATTCCATTCCAGGAACAGCGCAAGTGGCATGCGGGAAATGTAACACTCTTTTCGGAAACGTATATGATCATCCGACCTAGAATACGCTAGTATTCAGTATGAAAATACGCAAATTATCGGGCTTAAGCACATGTTTTGGCACTACCAGGAAGGTCTTAAATTTAGGAGTTGGAGTCTTTTAACACATCAAAGCTCATTCTCACTCGAGACTATGCCGTCACGTGTCCCATAATCACTCGTGCGCTCTTGCCCTTAAACGTACTAAAAAAGGACGCTACTGTTTGCTTTAGAGTCACTTTATCAGCCACTGGTTGGTGATCAAAGGATGAAAGTGTGAAAACCGTTTTCATATCTGGATCACCCACGATCGTAAAACTGTTTTTACTGAAAAGGTGATTATGGAAGGACCACAGTCGACTTAAACCTTGGCCCGAGCAAAAGAGATGTCGCGCTTCTGCCTTACAATCAGGTGAATACAGAGACGAGAGTGTTCTCCTTCAGCCCTGCAGCGAATTGCACCGTTTGACATGCAAATGTTGTGCCAAAATGATGCGAGACGCTATAGGGCCGAAGAAGTGCGGCAATACCACCAGTTCTACAACCCTTTCGTCTTTTTTACATCGTTCAATGTGTGTAAAAAGAAGCAAAAGAACTGCAGGCTAGATAGTTCAGAGGAGAATATGGAGACGAGGGTGATGGAGGGAACGTATTGTGCGAGGTGCGAGGGTGCGAGTTATGTTACCAAACAATAATAATGTTACCAAACATAGCCTTGAGGATGAGTATCAATAAATTAAATAAATATAAATTAATAAGCAATAAATCAAATGCACAACATCAAGACAACAGTGTCCATTCCAGAGTATCCATTTTCAATACAGATTGCCTCACCGACTCGTGCTTCTATAGGTTAAATATGTGGGTGCTAAAGGACCTGGACGTGTAGATACGTCTCCACTGGCAGCTACCGCATCTTCACAACTAACATGTTGTAACATTTCCTGCTAAATGGAGAGAACATGGCCAAGAAGGACGCGAAGGATAAACGGTAGCTGAGAGGTCCCCCGAGTTCGCATAGGATTACTACACTGCAAGGAGATAAATCAGTGTAGAAACTACTATGCGAAATCGGAAGTCACCCAGGGTGAAACACAGGATGGGAGTACTGTAAACACTTCGGTGTTGGGACAAAAAGCGGCCATTGTGTAGCTTTTGACATGTTCGTTTTGGTACTTGTTCTTTGGTGGTTTGCTCTTTTGGTTAACCAGAAAATTTCCTGAACATTCCTCAAAAAAAGCGCTAGCCTCTGAACAAAGGGGAGGTACTGTACTCGGTTCGTAGCGAAGTACCGTACTTAGCTCGTGAATACCAACCTGGCAGAGCTTGCATAACATGAACTAGGGGTAGCCCCAATAACACAGGGTCGTCTCTTCGCTGACAAGGAGGCCTGTCATTTTAAAATCAAAAGCCCGTCTGCCCTCTTAAAAGGTTCAATATAGGGCGGAGCGTGCGTGTACACTGCTGAACTACATCCGTCTCATCTCTCCGAAAGCTGTGTGATGTTGGGGCAGCGGATTACTGTAGGTGTCGGAAACCTTCCAGAACATTCCACGAATAATTGAGGTGTTGCTAATTAGTGGTCGGTGGACGCGTTCCATGGGCTCTGTTTACCTGCGATGTAATTAGTGGTCTGGGCACGTGGTTTGTGCGAGATGAAATTAGAATGGAGAGGCATAAAGAACGTAAGCAAAAATCAATTGCACACAAAAGTCAATCAACACTGGTTCTTGTGAACAATATTTATATGCATTTATCATGAGTATTACTTTCTTAAAAACTGTTGCTTTATAAATAGGCAAAAGAATTTTATCACAAAATACATCACCCACATATTTTGCCAACAAAATGTAAATTATATATGTAATGTGCACTATAATTCCACTATTAGGTTCACTCTTCTTATAATTGCTTGGCAGATTCCCTGTCATTATAAAGGATTTGCGCGGCTAATAATTACTGATGTGTCAGGTGATGTACCAGATGTTAGGCAACATCTGACCACTCTGCTACCTTCATTTCATTGATACATTTTGGAAGTAGAGGAACACAGTTATGCATTTTCCCTGCGGTATGTAATATCGCAATATGTAAGTGCTATATGGTATATAATGGAATATCTGGTAAAACGGATTAAATGCAATAATAGTTGAGTTGAAAGACAAACTTTATTCATTTATTGTATCACCTTTCTTAAGCACAACAGATTTCGTGGACAGGCTTCTTCTTCCTCTTCCACATTCATCTCGCTCTGCCACACTCGATCTTCTTGTTCTTCGTCTTCCTGATCGCTCCAGCAGACATCTTCTTTTCCACTGTCGTTCCATGATGTTTCCTTCCACCTTGGAACAAGATTCCCGTCCATGGTGTAGAAGTAGTAACCGGTGTAGCCTACCCGATCAATGTGTAGAAACCGGTGCCAGAACTCATCCGGCACACCGGTTTTCTCCACCAGGAAGCGCCTGACTTCCTGGTCTTCTATTCCATGGCAGACGACCGAGTACAACGTCGCCTTGATCGTCTTATCTTCATTTGATTTGTAAAGACTTGGGATCAAACCGAATTCCGGGAGGATGTGCTGCTCTCCTTCATCGATTTCCCTTGCCAATTCATTGCGTGCCCTCTTAATGAATTCATCTTCGCGTGGGGTGTTCGGTGATCCCCAACCCCAGTCTTCCTCGATCGTTTGGTCGCTTAAATAGGGAGATGGCTGTGGCCGGTATCTGATAGCGGCTATCTTGTCCGACCTCCTCAGCACCTCTTCCAGGGTACCGTTATCGATGAGTCTGTTCCTCAGCTCATCGAAGCAGAACAGTAGATAGTGCGTGTCCCGTGCGGCATAGTCCAGCATTTCATCGGAAAGTGGACGAAGTGTCCAATCCGAGGTTTGGTGCTCCTTGTTAAGGGAAATTTCGCAAAGAGTTTCTATGAGGCACTTGAGACCTAGTCCCTGAAACTGGTCAGGAAGCTTGGCCATCGCCGCTTGGGTATCGAAGAGGTTCTCAACTTCAAGGCCGAAATCCCGGTTAAGCCATTCCATATCATTTTTTGGGGCATGGAAGACTTTCAGAATTCCGGGGTTCTTGAAAGGTTCATTGAGAAGATGGATGTGGTCCCAAAGCTTGATGGTGTCGACGACGTAGTCGGTGGATCTCGTCGAGATTTGGACAAGGCACGTCACCCCCAGGTAAGAGTTCTTGTCGTTATGTTCTACGTCAACGGCGATTTCTTCTTCTTTGCTCAGTTTCTTGACGAGTTGAACGAGGTCTTCCTTCTCGGAAATAAATTGCACATCCTGCACGCTGAACGTTCTTGGTTTCTCCGGGACAATCTTCTTAAGCGAAAGTGGGTACTTCGGTCCATCGTTTGGTGAACTTGGCTGGTGAACGGGCTCTGAAGCTTTCTCATGAACGGGGCAGTTTCTTGTTCTTATGTTGTAAGGCTTGTTGGGAGCTTTGAAAGGGATGAGCTCATTGGATTCGCGACAGTAAATGTATTTCGCGATAGAGGCTGCTTTACTTCCGTTTGGAAGGAACGTCACGTCCAGCTTTGTGACTTTCGGGGCAGAGCACTCAAAATTTCCGTGCGACATATTGAGTTATTTGATGGAGTTTAACCGTGACAGGTTTTCTTAGATTTTCCCTAAATGACATGAAAGCGATGCATTTTAGGTAGAAATGCAATGCTGTTTATTTTAGCATCGCTTTACACACGATTGACGATAGTGCAAGGACGCCACAGTTTCTCGAAAGTTCATTATTCAGTCGATGATGGCATACTTGTAAATCATATATTTTCTTCAGCTTCGTTCCTTGTTGTATTCAACAACATGTATTCCCCCAGGAGATTAAGTGATCCAACTTTAGCCTCCCACCTGAAAGTTACCTGCGATAACAACGGAACCCACGTAGTGATTGTGACGCACGTTCCCATCATGACCTTTTGCTTGGAATATTTCTGAACTTTAGTTCCTCTGGAAGATTCGGTTCCTCAAAACAAGATAATTAACGCCGTCGGTAACGAGTGATCAGAGAGCACTCGCCCACTTCTCACTAGAGACGCACTGAAGAAGCGTGGGAATCATACGTTTACTCTACGACAAAAGAAAAGAAACCTAGTCAGTATCCAACAACGACGACCTGGAGCCAGCACATTTGCACATTTCGGAAAGCGCGGACAAAGAATCTATGGCTTAAAGAGACAAAGACTTGGCCATCGTCAATTTTATCTTCTTGGAGCTGGACAATTTGAGCTAAGACAGTTTGATTCCGTTCGCCAATGTTCTGCACCATAATTAAGTGATAATTAAGTGGTAAAGACTTGGTATGAATGCGCAACCATAGTTACAATTAAGAGGTCTACCCGATACAAGTATCGGCGCAAGCGTGATTATACGATTAGTGACACGCATGCAGAGGGAAACGTACATGCATGAGCAGGTGTGGAAGCAGGGGTCATGTTGAATCGGCCCAATTGCATTCCAATCTACAGAGGCTGTCCTGCTTTTGTACATTTCGACCGTTTAAGTTAGTGTAGTTTAATAGTTGGAGGTTAGTGTAGCTTAGGTAGGTTAGTTTAACCGTTGGAGAAGGTATAGCATTCATTTTCGGCTGTCTTCCGATTCGTAATTCACTCTTTACCGATCATCAATATGTGCAACTCGCAAGGGGACGTCATTCTGTTCCTCCATGAAAAATTTGTTGTATAACTTGTTGTATAAGAATGACTTGTTGTCCAGCTCCAAATTCCCGTGTTTTTAGAATTTGGATCTGCTTTCATCATTGGACTTGTTTTTGAGCTAATATTAGATCACTTTCGGGAATGATCTTAAAGTGCATTCGTGTCAAGGTGGGAGGGAACACAGTAATGTCCCAAAAAAGATACAAAAACAAAATACAAATCATAAACAATTAACAGCAAACTGCGTGTTGATATTTTTGGCTACTAAAGAGTACCAAGCATACTTTGGTCAAGAAGACATGCTTTGTGTGCTGGAAGTATTGCTGATCAGAAGCTACCAAAAATTTATGGTTAAGGGCAGAAATTCAACATTGAATTAAAGGACTTCTGCGGAGGAACTGCATGCGAGGGTTTCATTGCCGGTATAGAGGTCAGTGACCTTCTCTGCAGAGTCAACCACGTGCCATTTCACGTGTCAGCCTTGTGCTAGCTTGAAGCTTCCAAATCTGTCCGCTGGGAATTACTGTTGTCACCAACTAGCCCACGTATCGTTCATGACGCATTCTATCACAAGGATAGCATAGAGCGTCGTTCGCAAAAAAACCCACTTCTCACACTTTGCTTAAGGGAACGTGGTTCCCATGTTGCGAAAAGCCGCAAACTACAGCTGGCCTGTAGCCGTGTTCTGCGTTGTTGCCGATCTGCACGTCCGCTTTGGGTACAAAACAGAACAAGTAGACAGCTAAATGGGGCACGTTACGTCTTTGGTCGAGATCAAAGTGCAATGCTCATGAGAACGGGCAAATCCAGGATTTTTCGCCAGTCGTCGTTGTTTAATCCGGGTAATAACGACGGATAAGCACATGACGAGGTGAGAATTTGATAATAGCAGGACGTTGTTCGTACTGAGCAGTTTTAGGACATACCCACGGTCGATGAGCTTTATCACTTGGAAACTGAGATACCTCACTTGTTAGTCATGGTCATTCGCTTAAACGGACATGGAACTCACATGTTTAGTAGGCCCTCTACACCCCACAGCAAGAAACGCCTTTAAACTCAAGCCAGTTGGTGAGGTGATCTTAAACGAAATAAACTGATGGAACTTCTGAAGAAGAACACCTGCGCAAGGGGTAACTGCTAGGTGTAATATCTAGTATTCGAAGTGAATGTTATCATATTTTATGTCCGAAGAGTTGTCCAAACTTTAACAATTTGTTGTGAAAACCGAGCCCAGAGAACCTCGAGCTTGGTCCAAAAAAGACCCAAAAAAGCCTCGAGCCGACTTCTGACACTTTCCTGAATTGGGTTTCATCTATGTATTTGACTCTGTATCAGTCCGAGTTTGATTAGCGAAGAACGGAAGAAAACGACCGTTAACTCAGAGAGCATCGGAAAGACATGGTGCATGGTTGAAGATAAACTCCCGTATAGCCTTCTGGCCTTTCATAATCCATAGCCTAGTAGATTCCTGATTATGTATTTGTATCAAATTCTCCTCATTTCGACCTTCAACTTATGTTCATTTGAACAGAGACGACGTTATCTTTAAGAGTGAACCATATCTTTGATTGACAGCGCTGTTTTTAATGCATTTTTAAGCAAAACACCCCCACAAAATTCCTTAGCGGTTTAACGGAAATCCTGAATTTTTGTTTTTTTCGAGTGACGTGAGTGTCAAATGTTAAGTTCACACCATAAGCCCTAAAGTCAATGTGCCTGCAATTAGCTGGCTTTGTGACCAGGTGTCACTGGATTGGGAAAATATCGTTATTCACAATGTAAACATCATGTGCGGATATACTGACCTTATGACGCGAAACGTCACTTTTCCCATCGAAAACAGAACAAGGGAAACTTCGAGTATTGTCGACCTATGCGCCAAAGAACATCACTTATAGTGAACTTATCGGCAAGCTACGGCAGTCGTGTGAAAGTTCTCATTTTCAGAATCGTAGTTACGGTGGTCCCCTATGAGCGGCCCTTCTTCATGCTTCAATGAAGTCAGTCTGTGAGTCATCCTCCTGCCTGTTTACCGGGATGGCGAAATGTTAATGGCCTGACTAGGACAGAATAGTAGGTGGAAGCTTCCTCTCTTGTGTTTTCCAGATGAACAAAATTTCCGGTCTCGGCAGTTACTGTTTTCGGGCGCTAATTGAACGCAGTGTATTTTAAGGAAGATGTAAAGGCCACGAGACACATGTGGCTTAGTAAACTGTCGGCGAGGACCGGGTCAGGAAGCCTTTAAATGGATCGTCGCAAAACAGGGTGTTAAGTGAAGGTGTCCACGGAAGGAAAGACGTTTCGTAAAGGCCATAGCGGCGGTTGAATTTGCGATAGAATTACTTTATGGAACAGCCAAATACTTGGTATAAGTCGGCACAACGGTGAACTTGTGAGTTTGAACTCCAACGAAGTTGTCTGAGAAAGGAGTACTAGATCTTTGTACTACTGGTCATGATGTACTACCAGATAGCTCGTTAATGTCTATAGAGGACGTAAATGTGAAGAAAGCATCTCTATGCGACGAAATTGGAACATGATTGAAGACTAAAACAGTGCAATTAGCTTAGCCATCGCGAGGTTTGCATAGAATATCGACTATATTCCATAACGTCAGGTTTATAGTGGTGAAAATCTACCAATTTAGTATAGTTGCATTACACCATGCGGGCATCGATATACAGTCTTTTTAATGGTCTTTGACTATCCGGTTTTCCGGAAGAATCTGAGCCCCACAGAGAATCTACGGAGACTATCCCTGATTTCATTTCCTGACGGCCCTAACAGTCTTTGAGTAGCGGACAATGGCATCGCTTTAACCCACCAAACACGGCTAAATTCTTGATTAAAATGCTATGCCTAGAATGTCCACTGAGAACGCATGTTTTTTCAAGAAAAGCTAAATATACAATCGAACTGAAGGATCACCAGGGATAATGCTCGTTTCCTGTTGTCCTCCTGCAGTTGTATCGAGAGTACGGGCAACATTGAGTTCTACATGACATGAGCGAAGAATAGAAATTACGAAATACTAGCGTACTACTTATACAGCTATAGGACCACTATGTTACCCTTATTTAGAATTAACTACACATGGTTCCTGATCGCTGTACTTTGTCCGTGGGAATGCTTCCAGCAGCCCTTCCAGTACCTCTAAAAAGTGTTTTGTTCAAGATAACAACGGCAAGCTGGTAAACCTGGCACAGGGAGTGGGCAGTATGACAACCAATTCTTTTCCATCTGACATCCAATTCCTTTCCAACCCCAAGATTTTCCAACGTTATTGGGCTGAACGCCAGATTGCTATATGAGGTACACATGTGCTAGCATCAATCCAGCACATGAGTTGTGACATACAGTGCAGTACCACGGACAAGAGAAGACAGAGTGTTTTAATGCACCCCTCGCCTAAGCGCTTTATTCAACACTTTATTGAGTTCCGTACAAAAACTCAGCAATCATCATCAAACACATCTAGGCTACGAAGGGTAGTGAAGGGGTACACCCGATTTGCGGCTTCGCAGGGGAGCCGAAAGGAAAGAGTCAGGAATGGGGGAGAGAGAGGGCGGCAGGCGGAAAGTAAAAGTAGACGGTTCACGAGTTCTGTGCGCTGAAACAGCACAAGTTCGCCTTGATCCACGAGTCGGTGCACTTGTCCTCGCAGCACTTTTTCGTGACCGTCATCTGGCCGACCGCTCGTTTGCCGATGCGTGATCGTCCCAGCGTTCCGTAGCAGTTTCCGCAAATTCGGCCGATTTCCTGGATAAGACGCCCGCCGCATAGGCGTCTTGGCTCGTCTTCTCCCCCACGTTTCTGTTGGCGTACACGGATGACCGAGTTGAAGTTGTTCAATCGGCGCGTAGTTTGGCGTTGAGGCTCGTCAAAGATGTCCTCTGTGTCCTGAATGGTACGGTATAAGCTACAGATGAGGTGCGAAGGAGCGTACCTCGGCCAAATCGAAAGGATCCTTGGCGACGCGCTGGAAGGCGAACTCATTCCACTGTGCGGAGACGCTCTGAACAACGGCAAAGACGAGGACGACCGAAACGAGGACGATGGAGACGGAGGCGCGGACCATTTTCTGACTGTTCTGGAGACGGATGCACAGGCGAAGCGGAAGAGCGAGGGAAGACGAGGGAGCCGGAGCTGGCGCTTTACCTGAACGGAAAACCCCTTTTAAACACAGTGTGACGTCCAAGGGGGCGCGGCCTCGTTCACGAAAAACGACTTTCCCAGACCACGATGAAGACCCCTCAAGGCCCTTTTAAGGACAGCGGGTGCGTTCGCAGAAATTCCGGCTGGAGACAGCGCAAACGTGGAGTGATTACCTAAGGGCTGCAAGAGGTTATAAACACCGCGCAAGAGGGCGGGGCGCGTGAACTTAGGTCCAAGAGGCCGTCCCCTTCGCGGCGCGGCAAATTATCCCCTCGGCCGGAATACCGTATGCGCCCGCCTCGAAGCGGGCGTTCCAAAAAAGTGACGCACGCGAGTGGAAGGCGGAATTTCCGAGCAGATTGAGGGGCCTTCAGCCTGATCTCCTTCAGCGCTGACCCTTATTTACTGGGTTAGTCATACGCCTACAGTCGCCAATTTGCGATGATTACAAGGGCTTCAGTTCAACTCTTAGTAAATGCTGCCTTTGATCTAACCATTGGCTAAGGGTAGCTCCATGGATGACAGGAGCTACCAAGGACAAAGACCCGACCACATGTAGGGACTACTTTGTGATCCGAAGTCCGCCCGCGCTTTGCCATGCATGTGTAACGCTGCAAATCGTATACGAGCATACTTCGTTAAGACGGAGCAACGCCGAAATTAGAGGAGTTTGCGTGACGAATTGTACCTCGGGACAAAGACACGAAACAGTGTGCGCGTGTAAGGGCTCAAACAACAGGAAACGAAAAGTTGGGTAAACAACTTCTACACGCGACAAGAATAGGGCGGTGAGATAATTGGGTGTGAGCTATATAAGGGCTGTCGCAGGAGGAAGCTTATATGCTTCCGGAGACGTCTCTGACGTTGCGCTTCTCGATGTAAACAGAACATTCGTATTGCTATTGCTGTTGAAGAGGAAGGTCCTTCCTGGTTTTCAGTTAGTTCAGTGACACTCAGGAGAAGGCTAATTTCGTCTGAATGGACGACATTTCTAGACATCCAGACCAGACTGAGACAATCCTTGTAATGCGACTTCTCTGTGTCTAAAATGTTGAGAAACGATACTTAAGAGTACCTAGTCACGCACACGACTAGAACAGTCTCTGCCGTTCAAATGCCCTACCGTGATCATTGGATTTTGCTAGGAAAAGGGTAAAAACTTTGTGTTTTATGCATGTATCCAGTAACCACCACTTAGTGGCCAGTAGTGCGGTACAAGTCAATCCTTACTTAAACTATGAACTCACAATTTTCCTTCAAAAAACAAGGTATTAATGCATGACTTATTTTCCAAGCATTCCTCATTTAAGCTTACCTTAACACAAACAATACATACGGTAATATTAGATTTTTTTTACCGTAACACAAACGTCTTCAGTTTCACCCGTCCCTCAAGCTTTGCTCTACCCTCAAGCTTTACCCATGTACCGCTACCGCGTGGTAGCCCCAGCAGGAAATACGATTTGTGGCTACGATTACCCAAACGGGAGAGTCGGTGCCGTGGCTAAAGATGAAGAACACAAAATCACTACAACCGCACATGACGCACGGTGTGTACAATGAAAAGGAACGAGGAAAACGCCTTTTTATAGCTTGTCCGGGGGGAGGGTCCGGAAGCGGTGACAGGTGCCTGTTTATGGAAAAAATATGCGAGCGAGTAAGTCAAATTAATTCACGCTTTGCGTCACGCCGCCTACTTACCGTATCGCCTGTGAAATTGCAGAAATGAGGAAAACAACCGAGATATTGCGTAGACGGTCGTAGACGGTCCATGCTTTGGTGAGGAGTTATGGTAGGAAGAAGAACCTGTTCATGTGGGATAGAGGAGAAGACAGGAAACAGAAAGAAAGACTCACAGAAACATGTCTATCCCTCCCTGTGGTAAGGAGGGAGTTCGATATTCTAGTACACACTGTTTGGGCCCAAATCAAAGGGAAATACTGAAGGACTATTTCTACCGTTCCAGAGCTCAAAACAAGAAAACATAAACGACGCTGCTTCGTGCCCATTTCCTGGAATATTCGAATCTCAGGCCCTTGAATTTCTCACGCGTGGGTTAAGTGGGTTATTCGCTCAAAATGCAAAACAAGTTAGTAGTAACTGTGAAAAGTGTCTCGAACTTTGTTGACGGGAACGCTAGAATGAAGTTGCTACGTGAAGTACACACTTGTTGTGTCTATGGCTTTCAGCATTGTTGGTTTTCATAGGAAGGACGTTTTTTAACTGTCTAATGAATGTGATTGTAAAAAAGAGAGAGAGAGAGAGAGAGTGAAACCCGCTTCACCAGAAGGCTTCTTACCAGCATGAGGGTCTCTAAAACTGCAAATTTAGCTTCCAGCTTCTCCGGAAGATGCATATCCGTGTGCTTTCAATGAATGCAAGGAACTTAGTTGGAGTGTACGTTAAAAAAAAACTACGCGCCCAAAGATCGTTCATGAAAACTTCCGGGAATCCGTTACTTCCAGACGTTTATCCGTGCCCATCTTCAACACGGAACAAAAAGCAAACACAATATTTTTTGCTGTCGTAGAAAGTCCGGTAGGAAGAAGCTAAAAATGACTGGCCAGATTATTTTTTCCTCATGTTTTCCTTTTTTACACCGTAATAGCATGTTATCACTGGAATCAAAACATCGATGTAGCAGCTGCTTCGGGGTACGGTCCACACTGTCGGCGTAGACTGGTGGGCGAGGAAGCAGCTGTGGGTTTTAACATGGCAAAACAAGACTGACGCTATTCGGAAAGCCAAGAAAATGGGGTTAAAATGAAACAACACCTTTATTTTGACTACAGAAAAGTATGGGAATTCAAACATGACCAAAAAATAACCCGTCAAAATATGTAAAAATTTCATTGAAAACATGTTGTCATCTGCTGACGTAGAAATTAAGATATCTCATATTTATGGTCTGATAGTTATTTTGTAATGAAAACAAAAACGTTTTCGGATCTGTAGTTATTAAGGTCATAAAGAAACCCTTTAAACAGATACCCACTCGTTTTTTGATCCTTGAAATACAAGAAGCCGTCTCTACTGTAGCGGTTTTGTTAAACTACAGTAGGCTGGTAGCATCGGTGGTAATGAAAGAGAACTTCCGCTTATGTTTCCCAATTTTAAGCTTCAAGAAGCCCGGACTTTCAAGGAAGCTTCGTCACGGAAGACATCACAATTTTACCTTGTTTTTACTTCCGTTTTTTTGGGTACGGTACCTCCTCTTATCCGGTAGCAATGCTCGGCTGGCCTCTAAGAATAGGTTTTGATCCCTGTCATGTTCTACTTGTCGAAAGGATGATCGAAAAATGAAAAATCAGAGTCCAAGTGTAAAGAGCGGCTTGCAACGAAACCGCACAAAATCTCAAAGTTCTTTTAAAGTGCAAAAAGTGGTAAACATCTTGGTAAGATGATCTTCTGGAAAAAACCGAATTCCGCGTTGTTCCAGACCGAGAGTAGACGTCATTGGCCATCAGCGGAAGATTACGTCCGCCCGCTGATCGCTTCCCGAAACTCGATAGCACCGTGCTCCTTCAAGGAGTTCCTTATTTCCCGAGCAGAAGTTTAGTCCCTCTTTGCAACATTTGTCCTCAGCAAAAAGGTAAACACAATGAGGACATGGAACGAATTGGTCCGAAAAACCATGGCGTTGTCGCGGTCAAAAGTACGTTTCCGAGAATTGTTGCTTTAGGATTTGTCACTTGCGAAATTTCGCACTCCAGAGTTTCAAATTGCGAACGCCAGGTGTTGTTCTCTGAAGTGGTCGGCATGCTTGAATTGTAGCTCCGGCTGCAAACCAAACGATCATATGGCACTCATTTCCGGGTCGTGTTTTCGCAGAGTTCAGGGCCACACTCCCACTTTGAACATAGCAACATGTAGAGCCCTACGCAATCGACGAACATCGAACGTGCAAAGGACATTGTCCTCGCGATAAACTTCGCGCAGGTAGGAGTTTTCAAAGACGTAAAGCATCACAGAAGAAGTTCTCGGGGGATCACAAGTGGGAGACAAAGATTTGAACAGCGAAAGGATGTCTGTAGACGTTTGCTCTATTAAATGCACCCAATTATGCTGTCCTAGGGTAAAAAACATGGGTTGAAAGAGGTTCCTTTGGACAAAAAATGCACTTGCCGTGTTCAATTTACATGAGGAGAAAACTAGAGGAAGTATTAGTACCAAAAACATTTCAGAGATCACGATCAAGGTTAGGTAAGGCCTTTAAAATGCGTTACTTCAAAATGGAGCAAACTGGCCCAAAAAAATAAGGACGAAATTCACGTTTCATCTCCATATTGCAAATTGTAAACGTTTTATGTTATGTAAAGTTGACATAAGCAGGTGACTTCCTTAGAAATCTGCATATGTCACACTCAGGACGATCATATTACGATAAGTCAGCTGGAACTTAATCATATTTGAGTGCAAGTCGGTGGAAAGTGAAAAGACGTTTTCTGGCGGTGTCAGAGCTCCTTATGCAGTTTAATGTGTTACTTTTAATGCGCTGGAACCTGGTTAAACTTTAGCTCGCGCTGAGTAACTCACAAATAACACAATCTGCTGAAGAGCACAATTAACACATTCGCATCTTACGACCATGTAGCCCAGATGAAAATATCCACCTCCTTCAAAGCCTCGCTGACCCACTCAGACACCATCAGCTCATCAACAATCGCAATGCCGGACACAACAAACACAAAAGGTCGACAGCCACTATCCGGACGGAACCGGACGCAACACCATGGGCCACCGACGCATGGCGCCTTTTGGAAAGGTCAAATAGAGTCAACACCGCAAAAAGAGTCTGGAGAGGCTACGGGTAAGATGGCAATTTGCGGTCGGCGCTGTGGATTGCTCGTTCCGCGTCTCCCACATGGCTTATTGCAACATCCAATCCGTTGGATCATCTTTCAAATGACACAAAAAACGGACGCCTTTGTCTGCGGTGCAAGAGCTCCAAATCCTCGTGTATGCATGTGCTGCCAAGGGAATGCACGGAAGTATGTGCTCGTGCGATTCCACGCGTTTCTAAACATAGTTGACGTTTAACAGTTTGACGTAGAACGTTCTCACAAGCAGCAAAAAAAGTTGGGTCTTTGAAAGTTAGTGTCGCGTGCACAACTTTGAAAAAGAATGCGCTGACATGGGGCATAAGCAAAAACCTGGGTTATCGAAATGTGATATCGGTGGTCAAGCACAAGCAGACCAGTTTTTTAGTAGGCATAAAAAACGGCGGGGGGGGATTCTTTATGTTCCACATGATGTTTCTATGAACTGTAAGGTTCTGTTCCTGTGTGGACATATTAGAAATCGCTTTTGGCAGCATAATAACAATGTTATCTACCTATATAATTCATTCATTCGTACTTCGAAACAATTTGTCCATTTAAAGCGATAATAGCTACTGAGTTCACCTTACTATTCGATCTTAATTGAACAGTTCAGCTCTCTCCCAACGCTTTGCATCGCCACTTACCATAGATGAATTACACTGAGGATAGCCTTTAAACGCATCGAGACAATTTTCTATAATCTTCAAATCCAGCAAATTGGCATTTCTCGACTCTTAAAAAGGCGCCCATTAAAACCTCGTCATTGTTGTTGACTAAAACAGCGCTGTGACTGCAACTCTCATCAATGTTGGATACGGTATCCGTCTTTAGATTGTACAATCGTTGAAAGGTCTTGGCACGCCAAAACGCAGTCGTCCTAGCTACAATTTTGGCCGCAAAAAATGGACATTTGAACAGAAAAGCAGCTGACGGCTTGACATTTAAACTTAATACGGTAAACTGGGCATAAGCTTCAAACTCTAAATGCCTCTAAGGAACTCCCAGATGCCTCGATGCAGGCTGCAACTCGAGAGAAATGGACTTGAGATTGCAGGCTAAATTTTTTGGATTTCGAAGAGCGTTTGCAAAAACGTTCACAGACGGACATGCAAGGCTTTCCTGGATTTGCAAATATGTATTCGTCACCGGCTGGAGGTGGAATCTACGCTCATCTACGATTTTCTTTGTTACATCTGACGTAATTTTTCGATACATTCCTAGATTTGGCCTTGGCACAATTCAAAACACATTTTACACTTGTCATAGTGTCTTTACCACAAGATTCAGGAAAACGACCTACTAAAGATAGCCACACTGACGTAAGACCTACAACAGTGAGTTCTCCTTCTCGGAATACCGCTGGACAACGATCGTTCCAAGACTATTCCGGTGGGGAGAAAAACGACACAGAACATGAAAACAATCGGAATATCTAATTTCGCGTCTTAAATACACGTTGGACCAAAGACCTGCCACGGCCATTAAAGGTACAAGAGGCACTTGTGTCCACATGTCTCCCACACTAGATACCCATTTCGTCTCAATTTCGTCATCGCTCTTCCCCTTATCCTTTTCCCAATCCTTGCACTTCGGTATTTGCGCAACAATCCATCTCTCTTAGCCCACTCGTGTGAGAAATTTGGCCTCCAAAGTCAAATCGTCTTTGTTTGCCCAGCACAAGGAACCGCTGGACAGTCCTCAGGGCACGGGCGTCACACACGCTTACGTCGGAGTCCGCACGAAAATACGGTGAATTAACGGCTGACTCTAACGGTTCTCCGGCAAACGTTGGCGCATGATGAGACGGTGAGCTGGGCTAATTCCCGTTAACATCACGCGTAATTACGTTTGGGATAAGGTGTTCCCGAAACAAACGAACTTTTGTTCGGTTTACTGAGGTTTGAGGCTTTAACAAATTGCACGGTGTAGTCAGTTGACGTGGGTATACTGTACTATGAGCCTCCTATCTGTTTTCGGTGAATGGACACGTTTGAGAGCTGGTTAATTAGGGAGGTACTTGTCTGGGAAAAGGAGGATTTGTGTCCATGGTAAGGAGAGAGTCGTGGGATGGCAGTGTGCAGAGTTCAAGAAGCAGATAGATGTAAATTGGACTAAAAAAGGAACAGACACAGGGTGGCCAAGCTAAGATCTTAACTGTCTTACTATGCACCCCTTTCTCAATCTTCTCAGCTTTTTAGAGAGCTTAAAACTTACAAATCCTGCAACGGCTACAGCCCGTTCCAGGCTACAGACCAAAGTTTGCCCCTCCAACGGTTTATAATTGTTTCCTTCCCTAGAAGCAATCACCTGTTGTCCTAATGATAACCTTTGACAGTGAGGCATTGGATAATCTTCGGCAATTTTCCCCCCAAAAAAGAACGATCGTTTGTTTCCTTCTTCGGAGAAGATTACAGGCGCCAATTAAGGTGATTAAGCGCAATTGCATAATTGCTGTAGATGAGAGGTCAACTGTGAAAGATCGGTTCAACTACTTCAGGAGTTTCTGGTTTCGGCTATTCTCAGGAAGTATTTGTGTTGTTTTCCACAAAGCCAGAAATATGTCATTGGCACAAATCGGCCGGTGGCATTTGCTGTAATCTGGCAGTAAACAGCTTGGCGGTGGTTTTTGGTGTCGATCTCCTGATTTGGGATGAGTAAGTGTCTTGGATATGTCTGCTTATAGAAAAGTCGAAAAAGAAGCAGGTGTAAGAAACGTGGGATACGGGAAATTTGAGGGGAAAACAGGGACAGCAAGAAACATCCTAGAAGACGGTTCTGGGATTTGCAAAAACCTTTGCTTGTAGGAAGCCCAGTAGCCTTCTTTACGGCGGTTGATGGTCTCTAGTGTCTAGTTGGTTTTATTTAAGACGTAATGCAAGGCATCACTCTGTTTTCGCTGCTTTTCCACGTAAGCGTAGGTTTCTACCCCGAAACTTAAAAATAACTCTTTTGTTTCGGAGTAAACAGAGGTGACAAACGCCAGACGGCTGGCATACTGTAGCCGCCTTATTCATGTGCATAAAACTCATTACATATTACCGAAAACAGTCTTACGCAACTTCCTCTGCAAGAGGGTCTCCTGCAGCTACGCATTCCAATTTGTGACTCGTTGAAAACAGCTTACGTAAAGCCACGAGATCCACCTTATCCATGGACCGGATCTCTCATCTTGTCTGAGAGCAAAGCTAAATGGCTCGAAATGGAGCAAACACGAGGAAGCCGTGTGAAGGCCTAGAAGATCAGGAAGGAAGCCATTTAAGGCTGGTGCTGGGCTTTGCTTTTGTATGTTGTCATCGGTCTGATGGAATGAAGCCATTTTCTAGGAAACATTGGAAAAGCTTTCACAACAAACGACCGTTCTGTTCTGTGGAACCACAGTTAGAGGTTTTCCCTCTTTCAAGACAACCTATCTTTTTGATTACACATTTAGCTCCAATCATCACGAGAGTGGTGAATAACGCCTACAATCAGCCTCTATGGTTAATCCTTCTTTTGTGATCAGCTCACACGACGCTGTATTTTTGCTTTGAATGTAGTTAAAAGCTAGAATGGCTTAGGCTTAGGCAGAAATGGCGTAACGTGCCAGAATTGAAGTATCTGGTAGCAAAATTACACAACTCCTTTTGAGGGTAAGGTGTTAAATACGTTACGGTAAAGTACAAATTTGTTTGAAGGATCTGTACAAGTTTGACGGCTTGATTTTTAGGGTAAGTTGAAATAATCTTGCAATGGAACAACTTTCAGTCTTCCGATTACGACTGCTCGATCTTCAAATTCGGGCGCATCTTACTATCACCGGAAGAGAAGGAGGAAGCCACTTAAGAAATAATGGATGCATGTCATTAGTGTCGAAAGCAGCAAAGGAAACATCACGGCAAAACCGTCGAGCCCGTTTCTTATCAAACTAATTGGTAATTATCATACCGTAGTTCTATTTACACCAGCGGGTGAATTAGGTTATTTTGGAAGAAGTGGAAAGACTTGGATGTATACTGTGGAGCTCACCGCGAGAAGACATCCACAGTATACATCTTGAAGTCAGCTTATCATGTCTTTCTACTAATGCTTCTCGCTTTAATCAACTAACAATAACCTTCACACTCAAAGCTGTTTGTTTGTCATAAACAAATCATGAAGTCCACAAAAACAATTATCTAAAAAGCGTCTAATTTACAAAGCTTATTAAGGTGACGTTTTGCCTACGATTTTTTAAATTTTCCTACAATTAATTAGCATCTTCTGTCTGCTTTTGATATTTTAGGAATCCCGAAATTTTCTCTTGTGTATAATCCTCCCTCGCGGTGTAATCCGACAAAGCTAATGCAAATGTCTTCTAGCTTTCGATATAAATAAGGCAGAACGAGCAAAAACTACACCAAAGGGTTTCTATAGCTTTCGTTCCTATTCATTTGTGAATGCTGTAAGTGGTTCTGTCTATCCTTCTAAAAGAAAGATTTGCGGAAACATTTCAATGGTAGGAAAGGACTTACATGGAAATACATTGGATTCGCAGGGAAAGAAGCACATATGTACATCGATGTGAAAATATTGTGGCTCCGACTCCTAATTAGAAATTGTTTGGAACCGCACAGAGAAAACACATGCATTACGAAGGTTAGTCCCTTATAGCTTCTTTGACAGTTTTAAAATATCTTTATTACTGTAGCCGGCAATTTGTTGGAATTGTAGAATGGCTCACCATTTAGAATTGGAAGGATCACATTGAAATTTGTCAACAATTGCGGTATAACGAATAATTATTGCATTTTATACGATCTTTAAACATTTGAGTATAACGTTCAATTATATCTACAGAAAAACTGACCACTTAAACAATGAGTTTTGGGGACGTTTTATATTTGACAGCTTGGCCACATACCGATTAGATGACTTACGCAACTGTGGATACTTGGCCCGGGTCAAGCCCACCACTTCCACAATGCCGAGTACGTTGGAATGCAAAACACATCATCCTAAGCTACCATGACGTGGTTGAGAAATAGTCAACACAAACACGTTAGTGAAGATTCTGTGGCGTTAATGACGGAAACATTAAAAGAAACGTCACTTACCGTATCCCTCTGTTTGTCGATTAAAGTGGTTTTCGAGAAATTAAATGAAACTCTTTCTTAAACACAGCAGGAAGCTTTTAACACAGCGACAGTGAATGAGTAGGGGGGGACTCTGGTAAATCGCCACTGGGGAAGTGGACCGTGATCCTAAGTCTACGCATAAGAAGGAGCTTACAAAATAACGGTCGGCTGTGGAATATTGGCTAGATCTTGTAGGAGACCAGATGGCAACAGATGGACGACGAAGGAGTGACTGAAAGGCGGCATATTTATAGATGTTATCTCCAGAACTATTTGCGTCAGGACCGCGATGGATTGCATGTTATTTGTCACGGTCAGGCTACTAAAATCGGAGTTCCTGGCCTTGAAATCTACAGCTTAATTTTAGCAGATGACGGAGGAGGATTGGCGGACATCGATTTGCAGTGCTAATTTAGACGTTGTAGGCGTTCGTTTAATTATTTATAACTGCGCAAATAGACAACACGTCGTAAGTGACGCTCCTCCAACTTGCAGATCTCTAAATTCTCAATGTCAAGAAGTGATGAGCGCAACTTTGCTCTACAGTTAAGGGTAGAAATGGTTAGTACTTCACTGGAAGGAAGCATAATGCGCCTATTATATGCTTAGGCCCTTGGTAACCCTGGACAGGCTCTTGCCGAACGTGCCAAACAATCTGTCCTTTTAAAGAAGGTAATGATTCGCATTTGAAATCAAAGCTTATTACGTGAAATTTTGAGAGTTAAGATTTTCAATTCATTTCGTGTTGATTGTTTGCTCCTAAGCGACTGCAATTTGGTTCAATTTCAATCTCATATGTCCGTAGGCGTCAACAGGCGCGAAATCAGCGTAAACATGGATTGTAGTCCACAAGAACAAAGAACACTTGAGCCCCTACGAATGTCTTTTGGTTCGTGTGAGAAGCCGAACAAAGCTAAGGATGGATTTAGTAGTGGTCATTCAAAACATCAATTGGTTTCAACAAGATAGGCTCACCTTTCGAGTGTTGAGTTGCTTAAGAAGTACGGGTTTTCGAGAAGAACAGCTTGAAATAGAGGTGAAGATAACCTCATGATGTATATGTACCCCACATCTTGTGATCTTGTCGCGTCTGGACGCCAAATCACCAAAGTAAGGACGTTAAGTGGGTGATATTTAGGTATTAAAGGACTACCCCCTTTATCAATCACTTTTTGTTTCGTGCTGCGACCTAAAAGTAGTGCTTCCAGCGCCCCTACGAGACTTTTCCGCAAAACTCGTAAATGCATACAGCGCTCGATGAAATCTGAAAACAAGCTTTAAGGGAGTTTTTCGATATCCTGGAACAGTCGATCGGAAGTATCAAAAGTAGGAAGGTTGGTAGCTCGAGCAAACGCTGACAACGAATACCTACTAAGACGACACGCGGCCTTTATGTGTTCTCGGACAGCTGAGAAGGGCAAATTACTTAATTTCCATGATTTATCGTTGAAAACGAAGCGAAGATGCTATTAGCCGAGGGCAGATGAGAGGCACAAATGAAAAGCAAATGACAGGTAAAGGGCGCGCGGGACGACTCCGAACAAAAAGCGAACTCCAAACGATGTGTGCTGAATAATTCAGCAACTTTTTCGACTCTTTCTATATCTAACATGCAACATAAGCACATCTATTAGTGATGAAGCCGTTCAGTGGAATGAGTTCATTTTTTATGTTAAGGGCAGTAGAGTTACTGGACCGTTATATTTGCTTTTATTGTTTTTTTCGACTTTTCCTACAAAAATATGAGTTTGCGGAGGGTTTGAATATTGGCAGTTACGGTATACCAAATGTACTTTTGGATCCGGGCCGCAAATTTGTCCACTATGTATAACACAAAGAGCTGTCAAAATATCCTTGTCAAAAAATTCTTAAAAAAAGGAAAAATGGCGACGGAGAGCGCACATCCCAGTATATCTATCTCGCGCTGCGATTAGAAAACACTTCCAAGCAGACGGCGGTTCCTTCGAAATAGACATAATAGGATTAGCACCAGCCCACGAAAACAGTAGCGTTGACTAATCCTTGCGCCCGTTGCGACAAGCGTGGCACGTCATGCAGCGTCGTGGGCAGGAGCACTTCGAGATGTCAAACACATCTAGCTCAACACGACGAATCCGCCTCTATCATCAGCTCATCCCATTATCAAATAACATCATACACATTAAAGAGTGTTTCCGTCAAAGGCCCTACTGTAGGTCAATCTGCGAAGGACGACATCACGGAGCCGGACATGCCCAGGTGTCAATGCGATCTCTACGGGATATGGTTTTCAGGAAGCGGCTTAACGCAATTACTAGAGGACGAAAATAGAAACGCTGAGTGGTAAATATCTCTAAAATGCACTGTGCGACGTGCGAACACAAGCTTGAATCGCTCACTCGTATAGAGGATGGACACAAACAGCCACATTTTATAGCGTATTTTTGCGTTTGCTGGCAAATGGGGTTACCAGTAGCGACCTTAATGTAGTTAAAACTGAAAATGTTCAGTGGATTACCCAAATTAATGGCCTAAATATGAAATCTAGATAAGTCATCAAGGTCTCACAGCACAAGATTTAGATGACTATGCTTTTACACAGGTCTTAAGACGCATGCCTCTTGAGTTACTAAGAAAAGAACCGGACTGGGCCCCGAAACAACGTAGGACCGTCGTGCCTACGTCGCTACTCTCAGGAGAGGTCAAAAAAGTCCAAATTATGAAAATCTGAACTTTATTTAGTTCACGCTCTTAGGCTGTTCTGGAACCCAACCAGATTTTCAGTCGTCCATAAAATAGCCCAAGACAGTGACCATGAGCATTAGTTTTAGCTATTTACCATAAATAAGAACGGCATATCTATTGCTACCTGTTGTACTCTTAAACTGCACTTATTATTAGCAAGAAGCGCCGGGCAAGATCGTCGTTAGTGCAAACTGGAAGGCCTTTCTCCGAGCACCATCTTTCTAATCTACAGAGACACCAATAACGAAACATAAAACGGATTCGTAAGGCTATTTTTCCCGACAAGATATTTTTAGTTCCGGAACCACAAGAGTGAGCCTTTGAACCCAATAATATATGGTAAACAATTAGGTTCATTCACGCTTATCAGTTCCGGTCTGACGCACTCAACGCGAAAAAAACTTCCTTTTTAGCGTCATCGCTGTTGATACTCTGTTTAACATGCAAAGCAAAGCAGCCTTTCCTTGAATAGACATGCGTCTGGCATAAAACGGGGAAGAATGTTACACCCCCGTGCGCATCCGTCAACGCAGCAGCTATAGACTGACGAGCAAAACAAAAACCTGCTATCCCATAGCCACTGTCTACACAGCCCACCCATTTAAACGAAAAGCTGGACACCCACGTCCACGTCACTTTTTCGATTTGACACAGGACGGGTCTAATGAAAAATGACGACAGAAACGGCTGTTCGTTTTGCAACAAAACTGTCAAGTAGCAGAAACTTAGGACGTTCCAAAAACAAGCGAGGATCTATATTTGGAGAATTTGACGAAAAATCAGGTGGAAATTACGGCGATTATGATTCAATGTTTTGGTCACATTTCGGGAATGCGTAGGATTGTTTTGGCAACAAGAACCGCTTTCGTCGTCTCTAATGAGAAAAAAAGGTAAATACGGGGTGAAAACAAAAAGTCATTTTGCCCGGCTACAGAAATCGGCGAAAACAAGACACCGTCTCATGACATGTGCCTTTATTCTTTTCTATTCTGCAGAGTTTTCGGAGACCAAAGGTGGCGGATAAAGTTCCTTGTACACGTCAGAGCTTTTGTTGGAGCCAAATTGCAATCTTTGACATTTTTCTATAATGGGGTTTGTACATGGTTCTTTTTGTAGGCACCGTGCACTTTTGTAAACATCTGAATTAGCCAAGATACAGGTAAGTTGTAGTGGGACGATGGAGAAGAAGGAAGATGAATACTGGCAGATTGGGGAGCTGAGGTTACCTGGAAGTATCCACTGATACACAAGAAACAAACATTTAAACGACTACTCCAGATGGCTTCTCTGACAATCAGAAATCTTGCGAACACCTGTATGTTTGTTCATGGTCTTTAATTTAATCAGGTTGTTGTTAGTTAT
The DNA here is from genome assembly GCA_016648015.1 of Steinernema khuongi. Classification (NCBI taxonomy): domain Eukaryota; kingdom Metazoa; phylum Nematoda; class Chromadorea; order Rhabditida; family Steinernematidae; genus Steinernema; species Steinernema khuongi. The sequence goes on along the minus strand of JADLIF010000981.1, from coordinate 16,632 downwards.
AAATCCAAGGACTTCACCAGGAGTGTGCTTCGAATTGTGCTCCTAAACCTGGCCTTCCATCTACACTGGCTATATGTACTTTCCCGTCTGACATCATTAATCACCTTATCTTTTTTTAGAAGTTATAAAAAATCACGTAACGACTTTCACCATGACTCTGATAATCAATAACGTGACGTAACTTTATTCGCGAATTAAGTTATGTTCAGTTATTGCATACGCAATAGATTGCTCAAAGAGGCTGCATGTTTTATGATAGGTTTAAGGCTAAACAGAGAACATTCTGAACTGCCCCCCTCAGATTTGGACGACACTTACCGTGTAGCTGTCTGAAGTAGCCCTCATGCGAACGCCGATAAAATTACCGGAGAATGCTGCGTAATATCGGAGAACCGAACGGCGAAAAATTCCGCAAAGCAAGGAAGTAGTGGTTGATCGAGGCGAAAAAGTGGTAGATATATCAATGGTCCCGCAGCTTTGCTTCCTTTTCGGCATTTTCGACGCTCAGCGGTCATTCTCAGCAGTCGTCGCTTCTGGAATACTGCTATTTCTACCACTAATTCTTCAACTTTTGCTATTTTTCGTCGCTTGGTTCTCCGATTTTACGCAGCATTCTCCGGTAATTTTATCGGCGTTCGCATGAAGACTACTTTACACACTTACACAGTAAGTGTCGCCAAAATCTGAGGGGGGCAGTTCAGAAGGTGCCCTGTTAAGTCAATTGTATAGCAGCATCTTGTTTATCCGTGAATCACAGAGTCGAGCTTGGAACCGGCTCGAAACTTTCTCGACCTTGGAGTCAAGTTGGGATCACTGCTTTGTACCGGTAGAGACAGCTAAAATTGTTGATTGTAATGGAACGGCAGATCACAAGGGTTCCAAATTTTTCTGGAGAATGACATGGAGAAATCACAGAATTACGAACCTGATAATCCATTACAAATGATCAGATTCTGAAATTTCTTAAATTGCTGCCCACGTTCTAAAAATTACTTACAAAACGAGTAGTGAATTAGCGGTGATAGAAGCAATGTATCTTTCTGTCCATCCTGTGATCCAAGCTCTCACTCCATGATTAATTGCCTGCCTTTTGACCTGACTCCGTTTTTTTGGTCCTTTTTTACTAATTCATGTAGGAAAAGGCCACAGCATAAACGATGATGAAAGGCAGACACGTACTGGGCCACACAGGACAAAGAACACGCAATAACTTAATGAAGAAAGTGCTCGATCTTTCGCCACCATTCGTCATTAGGATATTCGTTCCTTGTGGCATGGAATCAGTTTAGGCACAAAAGCGTGTCAGCCGCATTATTCATCTGGTGATAGCAGTGTCTGCGCTCGGAATTAAGCGGGGGACCTTCCCAATAAGCATATGTACAGGTGTGAAAAGAACAACATATGTATTGAGGGCTTGTTAGCGACGGTTTTTCCACGACTCTTCTCAAAGGCTTGGTTGTGGCTTTCGTGGTTTTTCCTAGAAGCATGACTCCTCTGTGACAATTCCATGTATTTAAAAGCTGTTGAAAAACAGTAACTTTCTCACATACTAAATTTTCGCATCCAGCACAAGAATGTCTCGGACTAGCTATTAGAAGAAGAAATATGTATATAAAAGTACGAAAACAGGTTTGCAAGGAGGTTCTTACAAGCGCCATAAGAAACGAAAAGACGATCCAATCATGTGCAAAACCAAGGCAAGAGGTGACTGTGGACCATTATATTCAGTTCTGGATCGTAGAACCATATTTGAATTGCAGTTAAACAGCATAAAGATCATTTTATGGGAACACGTTATGAGCGCAGTACTCTGGCCGAAAACCACTTTTCGAAAGAGTAGATTATTCATGCGAATTCCCACGACAGTAAAAGACTCCCTGACATTTTACCGGGTTCAGCTAATCTCTGACAGGCGAAGTCGGCAGAGTCTCCCATGGGCGGTTGGGCACTTTGAGCAGTTACCACTACGTGGTGGACATGATTGCTATATAACGTCCATACTTGTATTGAGTTGCGTTCTTGAGAAGGATTTTCGTCGTATTGTGCGCCGTCACGGTTATATTTTTAAAAAATCTTGTGTGAAAATAGTACGCGTGCTGCATCAGGAGTCCTAATTTGGGACCAACGATAAAATTTTCACGTTTGCTGATGTATATTATTGACAAAAACGATAGAAAGTCCTGGAGACGAAGTCGCCCGCTGTTGCAAGGACGCATAGTACAATCTTTTTGCACTTTTAAGTGCGCCATTGTAAGGTCGCGTGTGAAATACACTCGATTATGCTTCGACGGATAACTTGCATGTATAGTGTTATGCAGTTAGGTTAACAGGGTTTCCACGTCACCAGCAATTAAGTTGCTATTTTGCATATTTTTTTCATTTTTTTCCATGGTATTCAGTGCATTTTATTCTGAGAATATCAGGTTAAATGTCATTTTCGCTAGAAACAACGTGCGAATCGTAAAACAACAACACTGACTAGTTGTGGGACAAGGTAGTCCATAATAGGGCGTGATCTTGTCACCAATTACGTATTTGGAAAAGCAGAGCTTCACCAAAACATTGCAGCAGGAAAAATTATTTATAATTCTACGGTTTCCACTTTTTTATGTCTGTGTAAAGGAGATTGCTCTTTGCCTTCGTTTATTAACCCGCACAGTGCATAACCATAATGACCAAGCACCCAACAGTGTCCATACTTTACTCTTTGGCCCGTAATTCAAGCATGGGTTCTTAGCGATTGTCCAAATTTTTAATGCTCTAGCAGAGTTGTATCCAAGACGGTTGCACTATCACCACAACAGTTAAGAAATAACGAATTGAAGACCAAGGACAATCACGGACAGTTGCACTATTTTAAGAATCCTTTGTCCTCCGTTTTATCAGCTCCAGTTCCGTTCTCACGCATGTTATCCTCGGACGGCAAGACGGCCAGCGACGCTGTCTCCTAGCCTCGAAACGAGCCTCCTCTCCATCGAAAACTCGCCGCGCGCCGCTACAAAAACCGCCCTCGCCACCACAAAAACGCTCGTTCGGCATGAGATGACCCACTTAGCACGGGTATATAACCGCTGCTGTTCGTCCTTTTCCACATCATCTCACTCAGTTGAGCACCTCTCCTCATGTCTTCCCAGCTCGTTCTATTCGCGTTGGCCGCCTTGTCGGCAGCGGCGTTGGCGCAGCACGGCTACGGCGACTACTACCACCCCGGCTCCGAGTACCACCAGGGCGACCACTACGGCTCGGACGCGGACAAGTACGGCTACTACGACAAGGGCGCCGACGGGCACCAGAAGGGCTGGAAGCATGGAGACTACGGACACTACGACGGCGACCACGAGCACGGCGACCACAAGTACGGCAAGCACGGCTGGCAGGACGGCAGCGACTACTACAAGGGCGCCGCCAGCAAGGGCCACAAGCACGCTGCCGGCGAGCATGGAGACCGCGAAGGCGAGGACGCCGACGGCTACAAGAAGTACTCATACTACAGCGAGGGCACCGGACCCGAAGGCTACTACAAGAAGGGCTACTTCGGCAGCGAAGGATACGACCACGAGAAGGGCAGCAAGCACGAGAAGAAGGACTACCACGGCGAGGGCTACGCCAAGGGCCACCATTCCGGCGAGAAGGAGCACTCGGGCAAGCACGGAGACTACGAGAAGAAGGCTGGCGAGAAGGGATGGCACGGCAAGGGATTCGAGAAGCACGAGGCCGGTCACGAGAAGGACGAGTACGGACAGGCCAAGTACGGTCAGGGCCATGAGCAGAAGCACCACGGCGACGACTACAAGTACGGAAAGGGCGACCACCACTAGATCGTTCCCGGTGCATGGAGAGAGTACTTCTTGAGTGTCCAATAAATGTTCTGAATGTTAAGCGGTGAAGTGCAAGGACAAACCATGAAAGGGTTAGAGCGAGGGAAATGTAGTAGGGCTACAGTTACACACAAAGTCGTCGAAAGGTCTCTAATCTCAGCGTTTTGTGCCCAGTTATTGTCGATCAGTGGCTCTGTCATAACAGCTAGAAATCTCAGCAAGCATGAAGAGCACGTCGAGACCATAGAGTACGGTAAACGAGATCGTAGCGTGAGCCTCGGGCATAGATGTTACAGATCAGTTTGGTGCAGAACTACTCTTCAACGTGTTTGATTCGGGTCAACTATAAAAATTCGATCTTTCTATCGCCTTTCTTTCCTATTGCTGACAGCTGACAAAACCGAGAGCAATAAGATTGCACCAAGACGATATCGTAGACCGGCGGTTGACAAAATCGAAGCCGTCCATTTGAATTTAACGACATTAATTCGAAAGATCTTCCGCAAGCAAGTGTGAGTTGTGTTTGAATGTGAGTTTACCAACTTTGTGCATGCGGGCGTTGTGTGTTCTCCTTAAGACCTTTGACTCCATACTGCTTTTGAAAACTGATCATTCCCAGAACTTTTGTGGTCGTAAATACCGTAGATACCACAACAAGATCATTGTGGTTCACTGCCTCCACAACGTTAAGCCCCTTGCATAACCAGACCATCGTGGTCGATGTCACTATATACATTCAACATCACGGAACAAATATGCCGTGAGAACTCAGCCTTTTCTTCCGCGCCTTCCATTCCTTGTGGCCCGTCAAAACAGATCGGACTCAGACAAATTACTCAGCATGTTTTGCGTTTCCGGTGACACCGAAGATGCGACACAGCGAGTGAACAATAGAGAAAATTCCTGTTTGCGAGCATGGAAGGGCGACATAAACCAGTGGTTTCATGTTACGTTGCGCGACGACAGTTTGCGTGACGTCGAGAGTCTTGACGCAGGAATCAAAGACTCTCAAGAAGGCTCCGATTCATTTGCATTTTATTACGCATCGAAATTGAAAGGTCTGCCGTCCTCCAGAAAGTGATGACGTCCTCCTCGAGCATTTTTTGTAGTTTTCTTTGTAGTTCAATTTCCTAAAATTATAGGACACAATTTCGGTCAAAGACTGTTCACTTCTCCACTTCAAATGTAAAAGTGTGGATATCCACCATGCGCATAAAACCTCTATGGTGGCAGATAAGAACTCATCCAAAAGCCACAAATAGTTTAACGCTTCTGTTGTGCACCTACACCATATGGGCTTTCCTATATCAGATAAGGGATACAAGGCAATGAATCTCTGCTTGATCAGATGTTCCAAACTGTAAATAAACCTTTAAAACTGTAAAATTTACCTATCCTTTATTCATCTGGCACCTGCGGGACCCTTATTGCCTCATCGGTAAACGTTCTCTTCGACAAGGAAAAATTTTTTTTTACTTTTTTTCCTTTAATTTTTTCATGATGGGAAAAAAGGTCCCTTTTGGGTTGTCAAGTTCAGCAGCAAAGTACTCTTCCAGTTCCTTTCCCTTCTCGGTTTCTGGTCGTTTCACATTTTCCTACGACGGTATTTCCCCTTTCCCATCAGCTCTGCTTTTATTCCGCGATACCCAACATGGGAATGTCCACGACGCTGTAAAGGCCCGGGCATCAGTCCGATCGTTGTAGTGCTGCTGCCCTAGCTATTTATCGTTGAACTTCTCGAATTGTCCTCTTAGCTAGAAATTGGAAAACGTACAAGATGTTGAGGACGTCAACGGTCATTACTGGTGCTGGAAAACGTTCAAAAACGGTAATTTGGAAAGATACTTGTAAATGGCAGGCATGTTCGGCTACAAAAGCCTGCTCAACAAACATGTTGACAGGAGGTAGGTGGACGGAAACCAAGGATGAAAAAGGGCAGTTCGCGGAAGGCGTCCTTCTCGAGGGGAAGAATATGTATTTGTACGGGCAACGACAAAACAATTATCAGTGCCTACAACAGCTAACGTACGCATACTGTTGTAGCTGGGCGGCCGTTTACCGTACAGCGTCTTAAAGGCTTTTCTTTAACTTTCGCTCCATTTATATGAGATTTTGAACAGCGTTTATCATTTTATTGGGTTCTTTCTACCTGATGGGGGCATTGGTTTAGTCAGTTATAACTGTGTCGCTCCTAGAGAAACACTTTAAGGTGACCAAAAAGCCGGACAGGCTTCACGGTTGTTCGTAGATCGTATGGTTTCTTTTACTGAGCCTCACTTTGGAAAATTGCATTGAATGTTTTTTCCGTTTTCCTAGCAGGTTTCGTCAGAATATCGGGAGTGTGTTGGTTACACGCTTTACTGTGATTTTCTACAACTAGAAATGCGTGTACTTCTTCTACTAGCTATTTTTTGTTATTGGAAGGTGATATGTGTAGGTGGTGTTTTCTGTTTTCGTGATTCACGAGTCAGAAAAGTTCACTAACAAGACCAGGTTCAGCAACAAAATTTTGAACTTATTTTGCTTAAAAAGAGCGTACTAATGAAGTGCCCATTGCAGGGGAGGTTTGCTTTTCCCATGACGAATCTGTTGTGCTTGAACACTTTCTTAAAAAGATGCGAAACGGGAGAAAAAGTTCAGAGAAAAAGATGTGGAAACCTCTAGAAGCACGTAGGATCCGCGTATCCCAATGGTAATGAATCACCTGGCCTTGTCACTTCTCTAATGCTCTCAATGCTTCCTTATCATTACTTGAAACAGAAAAATGCTTTGTACTGTCCTTGTAGTACGGGTGGAGAGGAAAACAAGTTGCCCTTGAAAAGAGCGAAACATCTCTGGAGGCAACGCTATTGCCAGTGGCCTTTGTCTTAAAAGTGTTTTCAACGTCATGTTTTATTTACGCTGACGTCGCGAAGCTAAACCCACGGTATTCTTTATTAGAAGTTCAGAGATGCCTCGCTTATTTCGGAATCTAAAAACATCGATAACGTTGATATTTGACCGTCGCATCAGTGCTAAATGCCGCAGTTTCTTGAGACCGCCAGAAATATGTGTTACTGTACATGCAAAAACCGTGTAATATTGCGACTTTCTAATACAGAAAAAGAATCAGGCTGATGAGGAGAAAAAATAAAAAAAAGCAGAAAACCTCTACTCAAACGATCCAGAGAAATGAGGTGATTGAACTTTTGTGATGTTGGTTTCTTTTGTACTGGCTTGTGGCGACGATTCATGCCCTCTTTCACCACAAATTCTTTAGCTCCATTGGGTAGAAAACAGCTCAGAATGATTTGGGTATTATGTTCTTGGGTATAATGCCGTTCGCAATGCAGATTAAACGCCAAAAACGATCTGAAGACATCTTGGGTCTTCTCCAGCGCTTACTGTATATGACAAAAAGGCGAGTTCCATGCTGCTCATGGTGCTTATGCTACTTTCCACTTAAATCTTGGCCCCTTCTCGGATATTAGGCATTACTGCATACACATATCCTGCCTTCTCTACCTGTTGCCTATTCCTAATCCGTACTTATTTTTTATGGGATTCAGATATTAAAAAAATACTTGAAATGCCGCTAGGACAGCTCTCATTTCGGGTTGATCTTCATGTAAGGTCATCCAAAGATGAATGGGACAACGGCTACGTCATAAAAATATCTTTATCAATACTGTCCATTCAATCCTAGGATAGTTTGTAGTTTGTGTCATCACACTGCATATGATTAGGCTCCTTTACATGAAGACCATAGATCTCCGAGTGGTCAATTGACCGCCTATATCCTTTACTGTTAAGGTAATCCTAAAAATCACTATGAGCTCCTTACCCTCGACAAAAGTCTTAAGCAATGAAGCCAACTACTCGAAACGTAGCGCATTCCTTGACGGCACACGGTTAATTATCTAATCAACAGTCTGGTAAACGTGTGATTTTCTGTCTCAAGGAGGAATAACACTCACTTACCAGAGCATTCAACATGTGGTCACGGCTCATTGGCATAGTCAGAGGAAACTGACGGGTTCCAACGGCTTCAAGTGCTACTGTACCCACCATGTACTGTGGAATTCATGTCAATTATACCAGAGATCTTCGACTTCGAAGATTTGTGTTGATTCCAACAAACAAAAGATGTTTCGTACTTTCATGGCAAAGCTTCATATGGAGGTGATTCCTTGGACTCGTCCGAGAGTTGTCCGACTGCGCGAAACACATGTGCTAGAAGAAGCTCCAATGCTCTCTAAAGCGATAATTCCTTAAATAGATATATGTTTACTGAACGCTCTTCTGAAAGGTCCTGATTCCTTTTCTACCTCGAAGGCGTCGCTCCCAGGCGTACGTGGCAGCAACGAAAACAAACTTTGCTTTGAATCTGTAAACAATTTGCTCGCCTCCTCACTTTCCCGACCGCTCATAGATGGTGAGAAATTGTGTAAAAAACAAGAGATACGCAGTAGGAAAATTGCTGGCTTTGGCACTCAATTGGAGCCATATATTTTATGACGGAAACACGCATAAGTATAGTGATTCTCGACGCGTCGATGTGTCTACGGTACGCGCATGTAGAGGCAGTTGACGTGGACCTTAAATCGTGAGGTGTAAATACGGTCATAGTGCGTGGAACCATTTTCAGAAACCGGGAAACGGAAGAGTATTTTTAGCATCTAAGGATTCAATGTACATAGTGGCTTTGAATCCGAACATAGCACCTGGAAGTGCACTTTGGAAATTGTGCGGACACTGGTGATCAGGTTGCAAAGGTCTTTCTGAATAAAACGTCTGACTTCAAACGTCACCACAAAGGATCGAATTTGAAAACCGTGAGAGTTAGTCGGTTTGCCGGTGCTTAATTGCCTATTCTGCTGGGTCACTCCCAGAAACATGGGCAACTTTCTGACTACGTCAAGGCTGATGTGAAATTTTTTTTCTCAAACTGGAATTTGAAATGCCGGCTGACCCAGAAGTGAAAGGTACGGGTTTGCCGTGGGACAGTTCACTTTACTCGGCGTTAAATGACAACAGGCTTTCAACCTTCCAGATTTTGAGAAGTAGCTTATCTTATGTTTAAAAGAAGTTTAAAATCAGTAAATAAGGCGATCGGAGGTCTTTCTCTTCAGCTAGCAGAAACTGTTATCTGAGGCAGCAAAAGACATCTTCAAAGCAACAGTTTAGCATACAGAAGTGCACGTCCTTGAGGTCAATGTCCTAGTCACAGGAAAATTAATATGAATTTGCTGTAAGCAAGGACTGACTCACAACGAGAGTAGGATTGACTCAGAGGTGGTTGACATCAAAGTACGATAACAATAACTGGAAACTTGGATGGAGCCGTTCCTTTGATATTTTGATGTTTTCGTTAAACAGATCCCCAAATAGCTTCACAACAAGAAACACAGCCAGCTCGCTCGGGACGTTTAATCCCGAACTGCAATTGGGATCAGTTTCGCTCTGTTTTTCTTTCTTTTCCTTCACAATAGTAGCCGACAGCAGCTGCTTTCTCTGCGAATTTTTTAACCTGGGGATCCTATGCCATGTTGATCATCTTGCCTATCAAGTTTACGGATCTCTTTGCTATATTAGCGAGTCGAATAATGTAATGTTTCCACCTGTATACTCATTCTACCCTTGCTAGGCGGCAAATGAAATGAAATACTTTCACCTTGCTCACATAAAAGGCCTCCCAAACTTTTTTCCTAAACTTCCAAACCCAAAGGGTTAACCCATTTGACCATACACTGATGTCAGCTCCATGGCCTCTTGTTTTCCACCCAAGCCATTCTTGGGAAAGAACTTTCCATCTCCTACAGAGGCCCACTCTGAAAAGCGCCATTCCGTCATCGGCCCACGGGTTACAATAGTGTCACCCTGTGTTTGTGCTCTAAGTAAGTGGGAACGAAGGCCGGATTGTGACCCCGTCCAAAACATCGTGCTTCTTCAAACAGCGCTGACGTCAACCAATCTCTCACAGAGGACGTTGTCCCGGAGAAGGTAGCAACCCGTGCGCAAGCGAACGCTTGGATCCCACGACCACTATTTATAAATCCGTTATGTGCCCGTCCAGGCATATTCTCGCTGGCCGTTCTGCCGAACGTGCTTGTACTAGTGTTCTACTGTGCCTTGTTACCTACCGTTGCTCCCTACCGGCCTCCGTAAGGACAAATGTTCTAACAAACAACTTTTTGTGCCCATGCGAGCAGTGCTCGACCCGGCAGTCACGAATCCGGGCACTTTTGGTTTTTTCGATCGTCACTGGGATTCGAATATTGCGTGTCCATGGCACGATAACAACTTTTTACTGCATCACATCTGGTGTTCCTGGTCGGTAGCCATTCTAGAATAGTCGCGTGGTGGAGATGAACAGGAGATGGAGAAAAGTGATGTGAGGTGTAAAAATGAGAACTAAAAATGACTCTTCGGCATTCTGAACACCACAACCTACCCTATCGAATCTCACCTTTCTTCCATGATGCGACCCTACCAAAATGAAAAACCCAGTGCTCACAGCTTTACACTTCCTGTTTTGCAGTAATGATCTTGTTACTGCCCAATTTCAGCTCAAATCGCTTCCGTAGCTTCTTAGCCACCCTCATCATCAAGGTCAAATCCAGCTGCACTTATTTCCCCGTTTACATCCGTCTTCCTTCCATTTCCATTAAGCCTATCACCGTCATCTGCAACTCTTGCTTCCTTGCTCCCACACACACAGTACTCCCCTCCCCGGACACGCAGCTGACCTGGGCGGTTGTGCGCGCGAGTTCCTCGCTCCACCCACCAGGCCCGTTTTAACACCTCTGCGCACCTCGTCAGTTCACCGGCCCCCAGGGGCTCAAAGGTTGCGCGATCGCCCTCGACTCCAGCGCATCCGCCTCGTTCGCCCCTTCACGGCCTTTCCACCTATGCGGCGCACTTACGCCGTCCGCGTGACTCAGTCATACGTACTGCGTAGGATAGTCTGCCGCTGTTTTTCCCAGCCTCGCGCGCTTCTGTAACCTTTGAACGTGCGGATTAAGGCGTGGCCGTGCTTCTCCCCCTTTTGGCCGTCCGCTTATAAACACGCCTTACAGGTAATTCCAGTCGCTCTACATCGCCTTACGGCTTCACCCTTCTCCTTCGCTCTCCGTGCGCAGCAAAACATGGTCACGATCGTCATCGCTCTGTGCTTGTTCGCCCTGCTGTCCAGCCCGTCCGTTGCCGGCTACTCGAAGTCGTGGAGAGACGAAGAAGACACAGGCTTGGAACTCCTGCCTAAGCACTTCCCTGAGGTAGCCTGCCACCCCTACGTCCTGTTCTAGCGTCGACCTCTTTCAGGAAGGCTACTATGGGTACGCGATTGTCAAGACGAAACGCAGTAACGAGATGCTCTTCGGTGACAACTTTGCCCCTCAGCTGAACCCTTTCGTGATCCACGCTAAGGCGAAGCGCGACGACGACACTCCGATGCGCCTCTGTGGAATGAAGCTTGTCAGTACGGTCGTCGAGATCTGTGCCGGCTGCACGAAGCCCTCAGGCATGACGCTGGTGGGAAAACGAGCAGGTAACTCGTCTCCTTCCTTCAATCAGTTCCTAACCCACGGTCTTCCAGCATTGGGCACGTTGGTCAAACGCTCACAACCCATCTCCGACATGTGCTGCAAGGACATGTGCTCAAAAACGCAGATAAAAGAGAATTTCTGCTGTTGACCGTCTTGCACCCGTCAGGTCCCGTGTAGAGTCAATTCCACCGCCGATATCGTCACGTCTAGTTCCCCCGAACAGTCTTGTTCTAACCTATTAATTATATACATAGAATGCCTGAAACTTTGTACTGTTGTGCGTGTGGGTCAAGGCCTATCCTAAGGCTTTCCTATCTTTTTAACATAATATTATCTGAGTCAGTAACGTTGGAGCTCGGGCGCAAGCGAGCGCAGAGCTGAGGAAGGAATAAATATAGAAGAAGTTGCCAAAGAGTATATAGACCACGGCTGTGCCATTCTGTACTCGACAAAAAACAAATTCGCAAAGAATATTTAACAATGACAAAGTGCCAACATTTAAGGAACAGTCATATGAATGCTGTGTTTCACTTAATTTGAACGTTGTTCCTAAGGAATAAGCGCTTCTATGTTCGTAGACGGCAATTAGCCTAGCCTAGCCGGTGTAGAGCTGTTGAAAGATGGCCTTCTTTAGGTTGAAAGATGGCCTTCTCATTGAGGTGCCCTATTTCAGTGACCCTCTTGTGCCAACAGTTGGCCTGTGGACATAGAGCGCTTTTCTGTCGAGTGAAATGTCGGCAATTACTCGACATTTGACATGTTGCACAGCCTTGATGTAGATTAAGTATGCTTGGGTAATAGTTTCTAGTACAGCGACTCAATCGTGTATTCGTTAGTCAGCGGCTCCGAAGGCTCCGTAGAAGATTGGACATAGAGCGCTTTTCTGTCGAGTGAAATGTCGGCAATTACTCGACATTTGACATGTTGCACAGCCTTGATGTAGACTAAGTATGCTTGGGTAATATTTTCTAGTAGAGCGACTAAACAAGGCAATTTGAAACGAGGTAAATTTTAGTTCACGGTTCATGCTTCAGATACAATACTTTGAGGGGTTTCTTTTGTATTTGTGTATTCGTTAGTCAGCGGCTCCGAAGGCTCCGTAGAAGATTTGGGGTTGCTAAAATTTTTTGCACAGAAGAACGAAAACTTGTAGCCATCGCATTTTTACAGTTCTTCGTAGATTCCATTACCGTCAGGTCATCCAAACACGTTTGTTTCTTCCGGGGTTGGCCGAACTTGATGCCTGATTTGAAAAACAACGGCGACCACGTTTTGTCATGTCCTTTGGGAGCCGGATATTTCGCGAAAACAGGAAAATGTAACATTTATGCCATAAGAAGGTCAGCTTGCAAATAGACTTTAAGCGGATTTCTCATAAGCCACTCTTGGTGTTTTCTTTTGCTTTCACTACCATATCCGGATATGCTTGTTACGTGCCGGTAACAGAAGACTGCAGAAGACTGGTCTACTTGTCTAGACAGATCGGATTAATTTATACCGATTCTTGGCGATTTATATATCGTTTATACAACCTTCCGCATTTGTCAAATAACACGACAACAGGAAAAGTGAGGTAAACAAACATGTTTTCCTACTCTGGAACATAACAAGGTTCAATCGACGGAATTGTCTTATGTGAACTACATTGTCTTAAGAAATCGAAACGTGCGATCCACTAGTCCTACACCAAGTGTGCGTGTACTCCTCTCTCCCACATTGATTTGGCACGTATCTGAGGTCTACCCAAATCGGTTGGAAAAAAATGTGCTACAACTGGACTGCTACCTGTAAACTCTACGGGTATTTTGCAACTAGTGATCAGAAAGGTCCCGACACGACAAGCCTGCAGCAACAGCTGTGAGTCCAAGAGTTTATTTCCCTGAGTCTGCTTTGGTTTTGGTTATGCCACAAGATACTGCTAGAATGATATTGGTTAGTTTCCAAACCAACGAGGAGCGCAAAACATCGAAACTACACAGAACATCATGCTGATATAATCCACTTATAAGAAGATGTCATCTATACACATGGAAACGTAATACACGTTGACCTTTGCATATCCTTTACGTATGGAAAACATGTGATAGCGTTCCGGATCTTTAATGGAAATCGCACTTACGATGGTAAACACGCAGACGAAATGAACTCTCAATGATGCTCCTCATCAGCAGTCCTGAATGACGTTCTGTTTTTTTCAAAACATTTTAAAGACATGTTGCCATCAATGCTGAACAGACTAATAGTAGGGTGTATTTTAGGAAAAGCTACTGATGAAGCTGAATTCATCGCGTTAGTGCGTCGTTTAGGACGGGTTTTTTTGGAAAAAAAATTTTTTTAAATTTTTTTTTGATTTCGGTGGTTATGAAAGAGCAGGGGGCAGTAAAATAGTATAAAAATGGGGAGAAAAATATAATACATATTGGATAGAAGTATATTTATCTGGTTGTCCAGATCCACAGCCTTTCTTGGTGTGACGCCACAAATCTGGAACAAGATTAGTACAAAGTAACCTTGAAATCCAGCTAAATAAGAACAAAAGTGATGAGAAAGCTTTGACGTTCTTAACATAAAATCTCACCTGGGTTAAGTATAACTGTGTTCCGCTTTATTACCGTAGCTTATCGTCAGGCTAAACGCAATATGGGGTGTGTATTCCATCTCCGGATTCTTTTTTTCAAGTGTTTTTAAAGATAGTACTGAAAACATTCGCCTTTGCTAACATTTATCTAATTGCTTTCAATGTGCATCGTCTGCAGCGGAAATTTAGATCACCGATTAAGAGGAATGCGTCCTTCCGGGGCGCTAATTGTCAGTGGGCGATCAGCGTAGGATGACTTGTCGGTGTTTACATCTCTTTACCGTGCAGGGGGCCATCGGGACTGTCAGAACTTATAAGAAACGTATATTATAATGTGCAGTGAAGTTTTCTTCAGCTACGTGTGCAAAAAAAATGTGGAGAAATTTCCCCAGACGGTGCTATTCAGATTCAATTAGGAAGTACAGTGTCTGCAATAACTTCCTGCGCCTCCGTCAGCAACTTGTTTGGCAGGGAGCCGTAGGCGACTACCTCAATTAATTGGAATTTTGGATTTTCCCAAGTAGTAAGTAGCAACTATGTTTGCATAGCAGATTACAGTGCTCTGTATAAGTCTAGAACAGATAGGTTGCAGTCGCGATTGTAAGGTCGATTTATTTACAATTAATAACGTTTCCTAACATTACACAGCGACGAGAATAACACCTGATTCAGAGAAATCACATTTTCAACGTACTGTTGTTGACGAACAGAGGATTTGGTTTTTCATCGGACTTGACTTATATCAGCTTTCTTCGGCGTTACGGGCTATTTACATTAAATTGCCTAGAGCCTGGGCCCAGTTTCGAAAGAGGAAAATGTTGGACAGATCGGGGAACTGTTTGAAACCACTTGGTAAGGTCCAATAAGGGAGTATAACTTTAACCCGGAGCCTAAGCCGTAAACCAGAAGCAATGCGGCTCGTCAAACCAATTTCTTATAAATTACGATCCTCACTTGAGGCTGTTTAACACTTCTTCATTGTCTTCGTTCAATTTCATGAAATTCGGGGATAAGAGGATCACTCACACCGCTAGTTCCCAGAATCCTAAATATACACACTTGAGATTGTGCGAATTGCCTTTTTTAATAAAATTCACGTGAATGATCACGTCAACAACCCACACACATTTTTTAGTCTTCCTAGTGTTTGATCACCTAACGTTCCAGGCGAACTGCCTTGAGATGAGAATGCAATCTTGTATGCAATATGCAATCATGATGATATAGTGACACGGCATTCCCTTAGCATTATGCGGAAGCAGTGTTTCTCACGCAGATCCTAATGACGGAAGCTACCTGGGTTGACACATTCTTGTTGTTGCGCATGATCCCTTTAGAATTGCGAGAATAACAAACAGGACATCGTGAATGGAACCTTTCTTTTAGCTGTTTTCCTCTCGTCTTGCAACCGACACAAAAGTGCACAGAAATCTGTACAGGTGTGTTGTGAGAAAACCTAGAACAACGAAATCGGAGAACGCAACGAACTGGATTATAATGAGTACAGTACTATGTTATGGATCTGATGTGTGGGAACCGCTGGGTACATGGAGCTAGGCGTCATACTGTGCGTCGGCGTCTCGTCGATTAGGCAACAAGCACGTAAACAAAACATGTCATGGGAAATTTGGAACTTTGGCGAGCTTTGAGAGCGTGGGGAGAACGCGGAGTCTTTTCTAGGAAAAGCGTAATGATTTTGACGAATTTGGGAATTTTAAAAATATTTGTGGGAATGTGTGTAAATTTCACATGTTTTTGTGTTTAAGTTTCTCAGCTTGGTCGTCTGCGTAGTAGCTAGGAGTTAAGTCACAATAAGGTCACTTTTGACAGTGTATTGGACGATTTTGTGAACTACGGTGGAAGACGATAAGAAAACGTTCAGAACACAAAGACTTTACTTTGCAGCAATTGCATGCTTACACAAACTACGCGTTATGCTCCACAAAGACGTTGAATACATCCGAGAAACCGTGGAATCATACTTCCGCGTAAAGAAAGAGTTGTTGTATTGAACCGCCGGATTCCACATTTTCCAAACGATTAAATTTTATTGCACTACATATAAATACAATGGTCATGTTAATTCAGCTTAGAATATCTGTATTTAAGGCTTGCCTCTGCTTATTTCTTTCCACCAGCACCGCCAGTAGTATTGTTATTTCCACCAGTATTTCCAGAAATATTGGCCCCAGTCGAGTTATTTGCATCAGTATTCAGTGTGTTTGTGATGTTTCCAGCATTATCACCTGAAATATTACTTACAAACCACTTTAAAAGGATGTTCCTACTTGAGAGATTAGGGCTGATCGGTGCACAGGCAGCAGCGAATGCGATGAGGGCGAAGAGGCAGATGAGCGAGAACTTCATGGTTGAAATGGAGAGCTCCTTGAGACGATATTCAGCATTTGCAGATCACCGGTTTTATATCATTGAAGATAGAAGCAACCGGTCCACCCTCCATTGTTCTGTAGTACGTTTTCCGTCTTTTTTTCGACCATAAAGATAGTGGTTATCTGCAAGAATACTTTTTGTGTAATAATTTTTTTTAATGCGTAGCGGCTGCAGTGTCTCTTGATAGAGTTGAGAACCGGGGCTGCGCGCGCAGATTGCGCGTTGTCACTTTTCTCCCAGTAGTAGGTTGTTGGCCCAATGTTTAGTAGTTATAAAAGCAAACCTCGACATCAGTAAGGTCGCGAATGGTGTTTTGTAC